>JBBPSD010000211.1:0-39148 GCA_038093415.1 Xerocomellus chrysenteron | reverse complement strand
CCATGGGTAACACTCTAGTCTGCCCAAGGAGCCCAAACGCGAGTGGACATGATTCTGGGCAATAATCAAGGCAGTGTTAGATCATCTCTCGCTTCGGACTGACCAACTTACTTAGTTACTAACTTGTTCCACAGAGTATCCTTCGCTGGCAGAGAGCCGTTGACCCGTCGGGTTCTTCGAGCCTGATCGCTCTGTCTCGCTGGAGATGGCAAACTGTTACTACCAAACGGGTTGTTAGGTGTAGCGGACATGATGCTCATGAGAGACGACCAAGAGACTGCATGCGAGCGGGTGAAAACTCGAAGATAGTGGATGCCGAGTGACATCATGATCGGGCTTTAAGCGATCGTATGACGAGGCAGCTGCCAGTGGTTGGTCAAGTGTTTGGTCAAATCAGACTTTATTAATCAGCCTGGCTGACCAACCCCGGCGGTAAGACAGAATGCCGTTGTCGTCGCTCGAAAGACAAGAGGCCGTACTGCTGGCAGAGAGCCATCGGCAAGGTGATCACGCCGTTGATAATGATGGTACGCTACGCGGAGGAAGACCTGTGGGCGGAAGAAGGCGGACCTGTTGAACGTTTTGTACCACGCTGGGATCCGGGACGCCATTACCATATGCTATAAAAGGCAAGATCAGAAACACCCGGATATGCTGACGTCATTGTGTTGTGTCAGATCATGGCTCCTCATCATCGCGAAACCTTCATAAGCAGTCCCAGTGACCACTTCATCGCCCTCTCCCGCCTCCATGAGACCCTCCGCAGTGGCGCTCGCTCTTCTCCCCCTCTTGCTCCTTGTGCCCCTATCCGCACATGCCTCCCCTACGCCATCCGTCTGTAGTCCCGTCATTCATGTCCGTGACGATTCACATATGCACTCTGCCCAGCCCATCTCCGGAATCAACGAGACTGAAATCCTCCAATGGCATCTTCCCACTCCTCCATCTTACTGGTCCATAGACATAGAGGATCGCGATCCCAGTATTGCACGTTACCCTGCCCTCATCGCACTGCATGCTCTCTTCATGTCCCTCGCCTTTTTCGTCGCACTTCCAGCCGGTATGCTTCTTCCCTTTTTCCCTCCCCTAATTCACCACCCTAGCGCGACATCTAGGAATCGCTCTTCGCTCCGCCAAGCATTCCTACCATGGCTTGGCCGTGGTCTCGTTCTACGCCCTCTCAGCCCTTGGCTGTGCTACCAGCAGCGTCTATAGAAAACTTACACCTGATATGTAAGCCATTTCTGCCGTAACCCACTATCACCCTCTCACCCTTCCCTCTTAGGTATGAAGGCTCAACTCATTCTACCCTCGGTTACCTGGTTTTTCTTCTCAGCCTTGCTTTATCCGCGGTCGATATTGTCGCGTTTTTCACTCGTCTCTATGCTTTCTGCACAGCACCTTCCAAACTTAGCTTGAGGCAGTTCTGGCGTTCAGTGGTAATAGGCCACCAAGACACGCACCCCTCTCCATCAGAATACTCTGGTCTCATCTCGGAAGACCCCGAAGAGTACGATGACATCAAACTAACGTCTTTCCACGGACATCGCCATTCCTCCCTGTCCGAGCGCGTCATTTTTGACACCGACTCTTCCCGATCTTCAAGGCACTCCGACGACACCCTTCGCGATGGTATGGTCACCCCAATCCCTCTTCCTAAGCAACCTCTACTCCGCCGCATCTCACAGGCCGCATACGCAACCCTCGAGAAGTTCCTTGTATTTGCTGCATTTGGAATGGTCCTGTCCGGTGTTGTCATCTACACGGGTGGCTGTCGCGATAGCTATATCAACGGGTGTCTCGCCCATCTCATCAGTAAGAAAAAAGAGCCAATGATTCTGTAACGCCACCCTGACTATCTCTATGCCAGAGGGTGGAATATTCTGGTGTTATGGGCTATTCACATTCGCTCGCTTCTTGGGCTCACACTCGGAAATGGGTTGGGCATGGAATGTTTCGCCGATCGGAAACACCATCTCGGCAGAATTTGTGGAATCCGCCATCATTTTCCTTTACGGAATCACAAACACCTGGATGGAGAGGTTTGGGGCGAAACCGGGAGATCCTTACACAACCAAGCAGGTGCAGCATATTAGTATTGCGGTACGTAGAATCGCCTCATGCCCTCTGCTCTATCCAACATCCACTGTCTCAAGGTTATGTTTTGGTTTGCTGGTCTGGTAGGGATGGGAATGGAGTCAAAGCGTGTACGGCGTTGGCTGGCAGCTTCCGCGACGGCTGCTCTAGGATCACGGTCTACCAACGTTGCTGAGCCACCCAGCTACGGAGCCAGTTTCAATCCTTTCCCGGCTCTTGTTATTGGTGTCACAGGCGCTGCCATGAGTGCTCATGCGCAGGCCTATGTCTTCCAGGTATAGCCCAGCTGCTGTTGTAATCACACATCCGCCATATCTGATAAGCGAACAGGTGCAGATCCATCAACTTTGGGGTTGGCTTCTGCTCGGGTTTTCGGTACTCAGATGCCTCACATATTTCTTCCTTTGGCTTGGCCCACCTAAATCCGTACTCCCTTCTCGGCCGCCGACAGAAGCCCTGGGAAGTTTCTTCTTGGCATGCGGTGGTCTGATGTTTATGTTTAGCACAGAAGAACTTACCCTCGCAGCCATGCGGAAAGGGCGTGACGGTCAGCCGGTTTTCTTCTTCCTCGCGATACAACGTTTTGATCGGCATTTTCAACAGATATGATGATGTTCTTGAATGTCGCGGTCGCGATTACGTGCTTCGCGTTCTGCTGGACGCTTTGTGTCGTGACATTCAACGGATGGCTCAGGGCTCGGAAAACGATGGCTTGATTTCTGGTTGACTGCTCGTCGGTTTTGGTCACTCGGCATATTTTAAATCTCTCATGTTATTACGCTGCTCAATTTGTATTCCTTGTACTCGTGGTCCTTTTGTATCATTTTTCGCATGACTAGCACCTTACAGGCCTTACACATCATACCTACTTCTCTCGTATCAAGGTTGTTTACCATACTAAGCCTGCTGCCATGCTCGCATGATCGACGAAAGCCCCCGTGAACACCCAGAATCCAGACCACCCACAGCCGACAAAACCCCGCCAGCAACTCGCCCGGCTATCAAAATCAGTGGACCAAAGCACCCGAGCGAGCTGTGCCGCCCCGAGACACACACCAAAATAGAACGGTGCACCTTGCGCATTCAAGACGCCGGCATAGGTGATCAGGGACACGGTCGACGCCGAAAGCGCGCTCAAGATGGGTCGCGTCCGTTCGCCAAACAACAATGCCGTAGAACGAATGCCGACCTTGACGTCGTCGATCTTGTCCTGTGATAAAAAACACCATGAGAGACGATCGCCGAGCGTGCACGAGCGCGGGCTTACTTGGTGGGCATAGATGGTGTCGTATACCAGCGTCCAACATATCCCGCCTGCGTACAGGGGTAAACAGACGTGCCAGTCGACGGCGCCCGTGACGGCAGACCAGCCGAGCAATGCGCCCCAGTTGAACGCCAAGCCTAGGTCATCATCCCCAGGTGAGGCTCGGACGCGTCGTGCTGGGTCGGGCGGTGGCACGTACCGAGGACGGCTTGTGGCCAGTACGTGATGCGTTTCATGAGTGGGTATAGGGTGACGAGGGAGAGGGACGACGCGCCAAGGAGGATACTGTATAACAAGTGAGGAGACATTGACGGACGGAACGCGTCGACGTGCCTGTAGGTGTTGAGCTGCAGCAACACGCCCAGCCCGACGGTCAGCTGTCCCGCGAGGAAACCGAGCGCTTGGCGACGCGTGATGTCGCCGCGCGCGAGCGGTCGTGTGCACGTTCTCTCTGAAGGAAACAAAAAAAAGTCAGTCGATACGCGGCGCGGCGGATTCGGACTGACCGACTGCCTTGTCGAGATGCTTGTCCCACATGTCGTTGATGGTGCACCCCGCGCCGCGCATCACGAGCGCGCCGAGACCGAATAGACCGAGGTATGCCAGCGAGGTCGTGAGCGGCGCCTCGTGCGCGTAGGAGGCCATGGTGATGGACCACGCTGGTATGGGTATGTCAGCAAAAAATGGCACCGACGGCGCGCACGTACCGCACGGGTAGAAGAGCAAGAGCGTCCCGATGGGCTTGTCAACTCTGGTTAGATAGATGTATGGTCGTATGCTGGCTGGGAAGCGGTCGACCCATGTCGTCGGAGGGGTAGCGCTGGAAGCATAACGAACAAGAGGCGGCGCGATGGGGGTGCTGGGCCTGGCCGCAAGGCAAGAATTTTGACTGTAACGAAGTACCAAGTTTCGTGTGGACCACGACAGTGAACTCGTTCGCAAGGATTTGTGGGCGATGCTTGCCAACATGTCGCAATGCGGTACACACGAAATTGGAGGCCCTCACGATTTCGCGTCAGGGTCAAAAGAAAAATAGTAATGGGTAACAGCCAGACACAACCCTTGAAACATACAGTGTTGAGAAGAGTACATGCAAGACAATACGGAGTTGTAGTATGCAAAGAATGCCCGTGAACGATGCAGGAACTAGGAGAAAAACAACGCCAATTGTTCACCATTCTTTCGCGAGCTTGAAAGACCATTCCCAGTCTGTCCATGCTACATGTCAAAAACTCGGGCGTGCTTGCAAGACTCAGGAGACATACCAGCATAGACATCGCCGTCATCGTCGACGACACGACTCCTGACACTGTACGAACCCGAACGAGCAACAATACCTGACGGTGACTCTTCGGGGTCAAAGTTCTTGGTGTACGGCTCTCCCGTGGGATTAGGGCCATAAGAACCAAGCATCTGCTCCATCTTGTCCACTAAATACAAATTAGCGAACAGATCATTTACCAATCAAGCGCGTGGGTTCTCACCTTTGAGACCAGCCCTCTTCACGACTTGCAGATAACGGACACCCTAATAGTCCCCGTGAGCATATCCACTGCAAGCAAACGAGAACCGTACCGAGATGATCGAGTGGTTCACTTTGAATGTGATGCGCACGCTGAAAAAATGTGAGATGAATGACGTCGGCGAACACATCGATACACACTTGTACTCCACACCCTCCTTGATGACGATGGGGTTCTTCTTGGTATCCGCAAGCTTTTCCGTATCTGCAAGCTCGAAAATGAGCTTCTTGCCTTGGGGGAGCGTGGGCGAGTCAAGTTCGAGAGTGAGAACAGTGACCTGACAGAGACGCGCGTTGAATACGGGTGCCACCCGATGGACATGTGACCGTACCTTGGGGAGATTGGTGTCTCCAGCGGCTCCACCGGGGACAATGCCTAGAGTGGCTTTCCAGCGCGCGAGACTTTCGTCCTCGGCATCCAGGTTAGCGTACTCTTCGGGGGTCTTCGCAACGGTCGGCTTGTAGCCTGGAAATCGGGATCAGATGGACCGGCCTGTTGGCGCGCTTGACGTACCTGGGGTGACGGATGGCTTGAGATCGTCTTGTTCTTCGTGCTAGGGGGGGATTTGGTCAGTCGACGGGGGGCGGGGGAGACGAGGACTGACTGAAGCCATGCTGGGAGAGAGCAAAAGGTGGCGAGGAGCGTTGAATCTGCGTTGCTAGTCGTTATCATTGATTTCACACGGCTGTTAATCAAAACACGACTAAATTGCTATTGCAAAACAAGAAACGGGCCGGTCCATTCCTACATATCCAAGAAAACGAGCGAAGGTGGTATAACCGTGACGGCACGATAACTGAAAAAGAGTGGACGCTTTAAAAGCACGAACGCGGGATCCAAACATTCAAGCAGACGCGCAGGGGGGGGGGTGCGCTCGCAAGCTACAAAAGGGTATCAAAGGCGGACAGTTGCGGCGAGGCAATGTCGTGCATGCCCTCTGACCAGCATCGCATTGTTGAGTGCACACACCACCTGATCTCAGGGGACACACGCACCGCCTTTAAACCAGCATTTGCCTTTGCTCAGGTGGAAGCATTTAGAACCATTCGGGCAGGTGTGACCCCAGCAACAGCGGTCACCATACGGGCATTGGAGGCCTGATAGCACATCTCAGTAAACGCCCCACGGGTCGTCCATCGGGCACCGCACCATTTTTGAGAAAGTTACAGGGGGCTTTTTTAGCATTGGAAGCCAAAGTCGCCAATTGATCTGGAGTCAACACATAGTCGTGAGAGTATTTACAGGTCCCCTGTGCGCGTGCTTCAGCGTCAGACCGACGTCCGGTAACATTGCATACTTACGCCTTTAGTGCAGGACATCAGGTAAAATTCATTACAAGGGGGAGGTGAATCTGCTTAGGTACGTGTCAGTCCGGTACACTCGGTAAAGAGACCATCGACAGACGTTTGTGAAGCGGCTGTGGTGCAAATCAATACAAATTAGCGCAATGACCTCGGGGTACCGCCAGTCATTTACTTGCCAAATTGGGGTCAATCAACTTGCCACTCGAAGGTGATGATACACTGGGAGGTGAACGTGGTGTTGGCAAGCCACCAGTTGTGTGAGTGGGACTCAGACCAGCGATATTCAAAGGAGGGGGGTGGTGAGTGGCACTGGGAGGCGGTGTGGCTTGATGCGTCATGAATACGTTGTCGACGTAAAGCGTAGGTAAGCGGAAGCGAGGAGAGTGTTTCGCACTAGCACCCCCCGCTTCAAGGAATGCCAGTTTGCCCACCAAGCCATCGCTCTGGAGCGTGGTGATTGTCGACGCGTATGCACTATCGGAACCACCTGCATCTGCGTCAGTCGCTTGCTAGTCGCCTGCTGTGACGGGGGGTCTCACCAGCAAGGAAGATCCGTTGTGTCTGTGGAAAACGAATGTAGGTTTGCAGATATTCTTTGATCACACAAATTGAACACCGCGGACGAGAAACACAAAAAACAAGCAACAGACCTGTTATCTTCGAAAACGTGGCATCTTTGCCATACCCGACATCCACCAGCAAGAATCTTGGGGATGCCTGGCTAAAGCCCATTGTAAAAGCCTCCAACTGTTCAGGGGTACATAGTTGATGGCGTTCGAGAGCGCTGGCTAGTCCTATCCTGTTATAATAAACGGTAATCCAAAAGGACAGATGCCCCAAAACATGGATGTCTTCGCCGGTCAAATAGTCGGCGACTGCCTTGGTCAGCTGCTGAGCAGCCTGGCGGCCACCTGCATGGCCCTGTTTGAGGAGGGCCTCGGTAAATACACAAGCATCACCGTCAATGACACAGAGAATTAACTGGCTCTGGCTCTATTTGGGAGTAATGAGGAAACTGGCACGTCAACATGTCACAGAAAAAACGGACCATCAGGGACTCCACGGATGCAACGTGACTGTTGAGAGACGCGAGCCTTCCTTTAAGGGCTTTTGCCTCCCGTTCTGCCCCCTCGAGAGCTGTAGCGTGAGCTTGCTTCCATACTGCTAGCTCAACTTCTAGCTCTGCTAGACGGTTCTCTAGATCGACGTTTCGCTTAATTGTCGCCGAGGAGAGGGCTGCCGAGAAGGGTCAGAGTGCCCAGAGTGGGGTTTGACATGTGGAACATACTCAACAGTCGTGTGATCGTCTCGTCCCTTGCAAGTAGAAAACGAGAGCGTCGAATCAAGGCCTGTTGCACAAATCTCAGGATCTAGTACACTTACCAAGCCTGTTGGCTGACCTCAGTGACTTGGGGGGTTGCCATAATAAAGGCAAGCAGGGTGAGGAGAAAATGGCGGGCAAAAGGAGGCCGACCCTTTTTAAAGAATGGACAGACGATGACCAGCGTCTATGAGTAGTTAATCAGGCTGGATCGCGGGGTTCTGGCCAGCCGATAAGGGAAGCATCTTGATCTCGAGCAGGAGAAGATTACACGGTGATGACCGGGTCACGCGAACCTGCCAATGCACAGTTCGCCTCCGCTGCGAATCACAGTGGAGGGTAGAGTACGTCAATGGAACGTTCCATCAGCGTTGACGTGTTCATTAAAGTTCGCGGCGTTCGAGCCCTGAGAAGAAAACAAAAAAAATTGGTGAAGCACATATATGTACAAATAGCCTGGCACGCGTGCAAAAATCCCGAAGACATTCGACCCCCCCATATCTCGACAATGCCGTGTCCTCGATGAATTCAAGTGTTGCGGTGCATTCCAGCTATACGAGGTCTAAGAACGTTGTTTCATGACATAATTGAACACTGACGAGCTTGGAATTTGCATTTGCCGAGTTTGAGGAAGTAACAAGTCGGTCCTTGGGGGCATACGTGTCCGTACACGCAGTCGTCGCCCCAAGAACAGATTTCACCTATGAAGAGACCGATGAGATGGAATGGGATAAATGGGAGAGTTGGCAGACCCTCGTTGGCGACCTTGCAGGGTGTCTTTTTAGCATTCTCGCTTAGTTCTTGATAGTCTTCTTCCTCGAGTATATAGTCATGAGCATATCTGCAGTCTGATCCATGTCGGCACTGCTGAAGGTAAAACAGGGTGCAAGGTGCGGGGTTATCTGTAGCCACTAGTAAGAGTCTGCAATGAATGACAGGTGCGGATCAACGAACGCTTCGACAAAGGCTGATAGTGTAATAGAAGGCTCAGTCAATGAGGTGTTGGCACACAAGGCTGGGAACTCAACTAATTTGGGGTTGAGGCGGCGTAGTCTCCCTGGCGACGACAACCTACTGGTAAACTGAATGGGTTGCGCCGAATGAGCATCATTTGCGTCAGTGGAAGCGCTGCTGTCGCTGGCTTCATAATCATTGCGACTGGTTTGGAGCGCTGATTTAAAAGTTTGAAATGAGTTACGTCTGATAATGGCGTTGGAAATATCAGCGGGAGGGTGAGCTGGTGTTACTGAAGTTATAGATGAATTGGATATCTGGGCATTCGGTGCTGCTAGCCTTGAAGCAAGAGGCAGGCCAGGAGGAGGAAAAGATGCAATAGATGTGTAAGAGGGGGGAACGAGTTTAGTAGCGATGAATAAATCTGGGATGCGAAGCTCGGGAAGGGTGAGTGCCTTGATGTCGAGCGCGACGTCGGAGTAACCAGGAATTAGAATGAGTTTGTCACGGAAACCTTCAGTAATAACTGAACGAAGGACATTGACGTAACCATTATCGTGGGAACCTATGAAAGCGATGGGTTGAGGAAGATGGAGGGAGAGGGGAGAGAGTACCTCCAAATATAATTTTGTAGGTGTGGGGAAGGCGAATATTATCTTCGAGGTAAACTGAACGTGCGGGGGGTGAGGCAAGGGATGACGAGTGAAAGCGAAAGAGGCAAGTGACCTTTAATTTTAGCATCCGCAGCCTCCTTGCTGCCACCGACGTCGACCATGAGGAAGCGCTCGGCTGCTTGATTGAAGCCAATGATAAAGTCATCAAACTTTTGTCTGGCGGCAGAGAGGCCGACCCTGGCAAAGGTCTCGAGGAGGCCACGCTTGTTGTAAAACAGGTAGACCCAGAGATGGAATTTTTGATGGCCGAGGTCGGGGGCGAGCCTGTGACGCACGCTTTCGGTCAACAACCTGGCAGCCTCGAGGCCACCTTCTTGGCCTTGAGTGATGAGGTCTGGGGAGAATATAGTTCCGTCGCCATCCAAGAGACAGATGACGCGTTTCTCGTGCGCCTGGGAGAGGGATGAGGGGGAGATGGAGAGGAAAGAGGGAGGCAGACCTTTAACGCATGGAGTTCTGCGAGGAGGGCTGCTGATTCGTCTGCCTTTCGCTTCACGTCGTCCTGTGAGGTGGTGTAGGCAGCACGGAAAGCCCCCAGGTTGGTGGTGAGTTCATTTATACGGGCAACGTATTCGCGCTCTTTGTCGAGCAAGGCGCCGACTTCGGCTGAGTAGGGATGTTGGGATGAGTAGGTGCGGAGAGAGGAAAAAGAGACGTACACGATAGGAGAGAGAGAGTGCTGCGACTGTGGAGAGGTGAGCAGGAAGAGAGAGACGGGGGAGGAGCTCACATGGGATGGTCGTCCATGGTAGTGGTGTGCAAGCGTGCCATGAGGCGAGGTCAATTTATGCATTTGGCTAACTACGCTCATTATATAAGCTCAGGTGTAAACGCCTCGTTAGCTCGAGAGACAGGCGGAACAAAAACATAAAACTAAAGAGATGCTCTTGCAGGCTCAACGGGAGGTGAGCACGCAAACGCCGACGATGACCACAGATGAGCAAGTGGGAATGTGTCACGTGTACGTGTCTCGATCACACGCGAGGTGTCTGGTTTGTCTGCATGTCTCTCTACGCCTCCCTCGGTGTGAAGAAGCGCGTCTGCTCCAGCTCAGACGACGAGTCCACCCCAAAGCGACGCAGAATCGCGCCACCCACCCCGCCCCGCTCCGTCCGCAAGCCCCCACGCTCTTTGCCCCCCCTCCTCGCCCGCCTCGACAGCATCCACTCCGCCCTCCAGCACGCCCTCTCGCACGCCCTCGCCACGTGTGCCGTCGCCCCCTCAGAGACCACCGGCATCATCCGCAACGTCCTCAACCACCTCTCCGTCGCCACCTACTCTGGTCTCACGACAAAGTTTGACGAGCATGATCTCAGCCGTCTCTGCTGGATCTGGGAATGGGACACCACGTCCCTCCCAGTCCTCACCGCCCAGGACGACCCAAATCCGTTCCTCGTCCCCCCTCCCCCAAAGGACTGGACGCGTGGCTCCATGGGCTTTGTCATCAGCCCCACCTCTCATTACTCAAAGTCTGCCGGAAAACGCGTCCCTGCATACGGCATCGGCATCGAGGTCGAGATGGACATCGACAAAGGCATGACCGGTGGCATGGCTGCGGTCGCAAGGTGGACCGCGGATGCAGCTAAACGACGCGCAGCGTTCCGCTCAAAGCTCGAAGCTTGGCTCAACGTACTCCTTTACCCCATTTTCCGCCTCTCCCGACTCACCTTTCTTTTTGCAGAACAATTCCGATGCCACCCCGGTGCCCTCGGCAGACTTGCCTCAACTCGCCATTCAGTCCATCCAGCCTTCGTCCCTCACCCGGGCACTTGCATCCGCGTCTCCAAAGGGTGCAGCCGCGCTTCCCTCCTGCCCCTCCTCTCCCTCCAAGTCCCCTTCCAAATCCACCGCACCTCGCGAATTCCCTGTTCCCTTTCCGATTGCGAAACCCCACTTCGGCGACCCTTCGCCATCTAAACCCTCCCCTTCACTCCTCCACACGCCGTCCTCTCGGCTCAAGCGGGTCAATCCTCTCGCGGGTCTCCTCACACCACAGACACCTGCCCGTAAACGTCTCCAATCCGACTCGCTGCCCACAACACCTGTCCACCAGCGTGGCCCCGATGCCGAGACCGCACCATCCACTCCAAGCACCTCCCGACGTCAAGCGCTGTATGATCGCGTCCGCCTCAAATCATTGACCTCCACCCCGGTCAAAGCTAAGAGCGCCGAAGTCACAGGCGGTAAACTCACCAGAGATCAGATTCAGAAATTGGGTCAGGAAGAGATCCGCCGACGTTGCTTGCTCGGTCGCCTGGGTGGTGTCGCCGAAAGTACCTGGATGTAAGTGCAAAACACCTTTATCAGCGTTCTGCGAATTAACCTCACCAGGTTGTTCTCGTCCCCGGTTGGGTCCACCGCAACGCCAGCGGTGCGTAAGCGCAAAGCGCTCCCCGCCAGCGAGGTCATGGCTGCCGTCGTGAAATCCTCCCCCGTCCCGATGTCGACCTCGGAAGCCTCTGAATCCCTGAAACTGCTTACGACGCTATGTCCGTTCTTCCTCAAACCGCTTGATATTAATGGCGAAGAATGGCTCGAAATGCCTCCTACCGCATCCGCCTCGGACTCCACCGAAGGCTCGAGTCCGACAAAGCCATCGGGAAGTAAATTGGCCCCTCCGTCTAGCCCTGGATCGAAACTGTTTGCAAGCGGCCCGCCCGCGAGCCCCGGATCCAAATCGCGTCTGGACAGTGCAGTGCAGTTGCTTACCCGGAGTCCCCGCAGAGTCAAGCGGGAGGCAGGGGGCATCAGGGACGTCAGAGAGATAATCAGAAGAGAGCTGGAACTTCATGATTGATCTACTGTGCTTTCATTTATTTGCGTTCATTGGCTACCTGCGATACCTCCTTTGTCATCTTTATCGTTGTTTTGTTTTGCGACACCCTGTACCTCCGATGACTCGTATTTGTTCAGCGACACCAATTCTACTCTACGTTTTCCAAAAATTCTGCCCAAACATCCTCCATGTAGTATAAAAAAGGGACATGTCCACCACGAATGATGTTGACTTTGGCAAGATGTCGCTACGCTGCGCATGACGGCCGTAGCCATCCTCCTTTCCGTCTCACCCTCCGCTGTCCTTGGCCCTCCACTTAGCAAACTCCTCCGACTGCGAAGGCGCCGTGGAGATACAGGAGAACGGTCGTGCTCGGTGCGTTTCCAGAAGTACTGCCTGGTAGCGCGAGAGTGCTCTCGTGGGCAGAGTATTTGAGTGGTTGCGGCGCGCAGTTACTCGGGCCGATCATACTGCGGCTGTCAATGAGCTACGCCTTCGCCCTAGTCTGGTCACCAGACTACACAGGACCGCAGCTGAAGAGGGAACATTGATATCTCGAACGGTCACTGCGAAGTCTAGGGCTCAGGTACCCGTGTCGTGCTTGCCCAGTGGTAGCATCAGGTCATGCCCGCACTGCGGCTGAGCCGGTTCCCTCGCCTTCGCGTCCCTAGGACCGCAGCTGAAGATGGGGGAACATTGATATCTCGAACGTCCGTACCCCCGGTAACACTTGCATTTGTTCAGCGACACCAATTCTACTCTACCTTTTCCAAAAATTCTGCCCAAACATCATCCATGTGGTACAAAATACAGATATGCCCACCATGAAACGTCTTGACCTTGGTGTTCTTGTAACATTTCGCCAAGTGCTGCGTCCACGCTTCAGGGGCTGATTCATCCTCAGCACTTGTCACCAGCATGACAAACGGACGAGAATGCTCCTCGTCCAATGCGTCGGGCCGAAATCCCCAGTCCGAGTGCAGGACAACAGGCATGAGCTTGAAACCCTCCCAGGACGTCGCTACGCTGCGCACGACGTTCGTAGCCATCCTCCTTTCCGTCTCACCCTCCGCTATGCCCTCCCTGGCCCTCCACTTAGCAAACTCCTCCCTCTCTGCCTCGTCCATCTTGTCGAAAAGGAATTCCCGCAGAAACTTTTCCGCGCCGTCGACCGTGGACACCTTCGCGAATCCGAACGTCACGACAAGATCGACAAAGGCGCGTCTAAACGGGCCCGGGAGCCATTGGGTAGCGGGGCCGAGCAATAAATAATTGCTCCACGTCATGTGCCTCGCATAGTCTTTGTGATAGCGGAAAGGAGTGACTGATCCCATGAGCAACACGCCGACGATGCACCGCCCGTACGGGAACTTGTCGTACGGGGCGCCGTACAAGATCTGTGTTGGGGCCGTGCCGAATGACCCCCCAGAGAGGTAAAGTTTGATGTCTCTCCTTTGTTCACGTTCGGGATAGAGGTGGTCAAGCAGGGTAGTCATATCGCCGGTAAGACAGTCGACGTAAGAGGTGGAGGGAGGAGGCGGGGACGTTTTCCCCCAACCGGGGAGCGTGGGGCAGACGTGGTGGACGTTCTTGGACGCGATGGTACGGGAGACCTTGGAGGTCTCTCCGACCGTGAAGGCGCCATGGAGATACAGGAGAACGGTCGTGCTGGACGCGTTCCCAGAAGTGGCATAGGCCAGCGTGCGACCGCCTGGCAGCGCGAGCTTGCGCTCGTGGGTGGCGTCGACCATGGTATCGAGTGTGTGTGTCGTTTCACTGACTGGGTGCTCGGTATTTGAGTGGTTGCGGCGCGCAGTTGCTCGCTGCGATCATGCCATACGTGCACTGCGGTTGTCCATGAGCTAGTCCCCTCAGCTGCGCCCTAGTCTGGTTACCAGACCTTTGCAACCTCTTTTAGGAAGGTCTAGTCACCCTACACAGGACCGCAGCTGGCGCTGAAGAGGGGGAAACATTACCTTGCTGGAAGCAAGGCCATTTGATATCGGGTCAATGCACAGTCTAGCTCAGGCCCCAAGTGTCTGAGGTAGTCATGGAGGCGCAGTCAAGTGCTTGCCCGCTTAGCTCAGTGGTAGAGCGCGTCACTTGTAATGATGAGGTCGGTTGTTCAATCCAGCCAGTGGGCATATTTTTTTCATCCCATATCGACAAAAACGGACCATTGGCCGATCTGCAAAGGAGATGAAATGAGCGGCTTCAATTGGCCCACCACCGCCCATCTAAGCGATCCCCAAAGGTGTCTTACAGCACGACTTACTCGCCGGGTCCAGATCCCTGCCAAATGGAGAGTCGCATCCCCCTCGGGGATCGTTCCACCATATATCCATACACGACACCAAATTACATATTATTACTGGCCTAGTTCCGTCCGGACTTCCCTCTCATACTGCGCACAATCCACGACTTTGCCTTCCTTCCGACTCTGCTCCGCAGCGAATACCGTAAAATGACTCGTTAATATTTCTCCGACATCAACGCCAAGAATTGATTGATCGCCCGCCCGGACCGCGTCGATGAACGTTCGGATAAGGCCCAGGTCTCCCCCTCCATGTCCGCCGCCTTCGTTGGCAGGATGATGTGTTGTTCGCTTGCCAGTTCGGAAGTCGGTCACGGTAAACGTAGTCATATCGCCGACGATCTCGCCGTGCGTAAAATGCAGGCGTGTTTGGCGTTCACACACGAGGGACGTGTATGCAACCATCGTGAAGGAGGCCGTCGCTCCAGAAGAGAACTCGATGTTGACCGCCTTTAGCACGGGATCAATGAACCCTGGCAGCCATGATAATACGTTGGGACACATACTTGGTGATCACAGACGTCGTTGTCGCTTTCGTAGACACATTTGCCGTAAGGGCCGTGGCGCAATGCCTCTGTTATGTTCTCGATGTCGGGCGTGCCGTCTACGAGGGTGCTTACAGGCCAACGGGTATTTCCTTGGGACACGCGATCCAGGTATACTGTGGGTAGCTTAGGGACTAAGCACCGGTCATGGGCGCAAAGGTGGCATACTTTTCTTTGCGCTGTATGGACATTCATTTTCGATGGGACATTCGAGGCATCGCGATGCACTCCCAGCAGCTACAGGTTTTCTGTCTTTCTTGAAATGATGCAGAGATCCGAATGAGGACACCCTGGCAGGAGTAGCTGGGGACAGCCAGTGACAAAGAATGTCGATGTCACTGATTAGCATCATCCGATGAGAGTGCGATCAAGTGGAAGATAATAGAGATTTACTGGCAGCTCTTGGTCATGAGGGAGAACGAGCTCTCCGCTTCCTTTGCCCAGTTACCCCTGACATACGAATGGGCAAAGTGGAAATAACCGACGGGCTCGACATGCACGGCATTCACGAGCTCTCCCAGCTGGCCGGACCGAACTACGTCTGTGACTGCCCTGCTGTATGGCGAGTAGCGCAATACTATGCCAACGTCGTCAGCCCTTGGTTGACGTTCCTAGCAGACGCTGCGCACCGTGTCCCATCCCAAATATGATCCCAGCCTCGTTTATCGCCTTCTCCATCTCAACGAGATCGCGCAAGTCCGTTGCCATCGGTTTCTCGCACAAGATATGATATCCCTGCTGGGCAAAGGCCAAGACGACGTCCTTGTGCATATGGTCTTGTACAGCGACGATGACAGCGTCTGCCAGGCGTTTTCCGACGGTCTCGAGTGACTCTGCGGATGCCTTGAGGAGATCTTGCCACGTATTGAAGACGAGGGTATCGTCGAGAGCGTGCGCCTTGGCGAAGAGGGTGCGGGTGTTGACGCGAGGCTCTGCGATCGCGACGACGTTGCATTGACGAGGTTGATCGAGGGCGTAGGCTGCGTAGTTCTGTGGTGCTCGTCAGTTTGCTCAGGGGCCGGCGATGGGGGATATGTACCTTGCCGCGCTGGCCACAGCCGATGACGGCGAGGGTGATGGGGATCCCGCTCGTGTTCATGGTGGTATCCTTTGGCTTTGTCCTGGAGGAGGAGCGTGGCCAGAGAGCCCTGTTGGGAATCGTTGACCGTAGCGCTGGCGGTCCGAGAACGCCGTAGGCTGGCCATGACGGGAGAAGGAAAGAGGCAGCCGAGAGGAACATGCCTCGTCTCCTACCGCGTCTACTCAAAGTACTCCAGGAAACACCCTTGATCTCGAAACCCCGCTCGCGACATGTCGGTCCCCGCAAACGAAACTCGTTGTATCGACCGACTCCCGTCTCTTTGCCGTCTTTTCACCCCGCCGGGCGGACGCGCTCCATTCTGCTCGACGAGAACCCGGTGACGGACAAACGGACATTCGCAAGGCATAAGCGTCTCCCTCCGAGGGTGCGGCTCGGTCCTCGACCGGTCGTGCACGACGAACACGACGTACCGAGGGAGATGACCACCCAGGAACGCGAGTGGTGGTCGAGCCCATACCGTGCGTTCGACCGCTCGTTTGCACGCGTCTCCAACTAGACCTACCGACAACAGTCAGGATGTTAGCCGCCCCGCTGCGACAATGCACGGTATCTAAACGGTATCTGCCCAACGGTACGCGTACGCTCTCATGTACAGGTGCCTCTCATCTCGTGTTCATGTCTAGATTTTCTCGTCAGACTCGCGGTGCTACGCTTACCCACAGCGCAAAATGCGCCCTCGGTGGAGGTCCTCATGCCAGATGGACTCGAACATCCGAAATACAAACGGAGAAAAGCGCGCGTCGCCGTGTATGTAACTTGCTGGAAGGAGGCCGTCGAGACTCTCAAGTCACCAGGTTGGCTATCCCGTTTTCGACTTTTTACTCGTCGGCTCACCTGTCGCCAGTCTCGCTCCCCCACTACAGTGCAAAGATAGTCTTCTCCAAACATCTTTGTGCACACATCAGCTACCTGTTGCGTCTTCGCGTTCTCCAAGAACTCAGCGTGCTGATTGATGCCCTCAAACTGATTCGAGGCCGACTCGAATTTGATGCGGACGCGGACGCCACGGTTCTCCGACGTCTAACGCGGTCCGAGTTCAAGACGTTCTGCGAGACGGGCATGATACCTTACTCCGATGCAGTAGCAGTCCTCGTCGTCCCTCCCGTCAACCGCGATCCGAGAACCAAAGTGCGGCCCCGACCGTCGCACGAGCCAGACATTCCATCCGGCGCCCCTCCAAGCGTCGTGCACAAGAAACCCCTTCCGCCACTCTCAAGCCTCCACGACGTGAGTGCCCCCGAGGGCGCGTCGGACCAGGGGGCAGATGAGATACCTCTTTCAACCTTTTTACCAAACGCACGCGTTCCCCGGTACAATGGCCTCGCCATGTTTCCTTCTCCACCACACCGTGCCGCGTTTCACAAGTCGCTCATGGAACTGCTAGACATTGAACGACAATTCCGCGGAACACGCAAAGTGGGGACCGCGCGTACAGACGAGTTTAAGCGCGCAAAGGGTGACGCAAAAGGGAGCCACGCGTTTCTTCTCATGTCGAACGAGCAGACGGTGAAACGTGCGGACACAGCCGCGCTCGCAATTGCGCTGTGGCGGCTGAGGATGTGGGAGGGTGATGCTTTCGCTAGTAAAGTCAAAGGCTGGGATATCGGAAGGGAGCGGGGAATCGAGCAAAGCGATCTATGAGGATTTACACATACACCTATCGTCGACAGAGTATTTGTGAACGATACTTTGTGATACAAACTACTCCACAACCATTGGTACAGGCACATTGTCGAACGCTTTCTTGAAAGGTGTGGATAGCACCTCCTTGCCTTCCCAGAACTTGGGGAGTTGGTCACCGGGTACAAACAACCGTTCGACGCCTTCCTCGGTAATGACACACATGCGAATGACACCCCCTGACGAGCCGTCTCGGGCCATTGCAAGTGCAAGTGCTGTGGAGGACGAAGTGAACATTTAGGAGGGCAGAGATGGGGAGACATACTGTTCTTGACAAACTCGACAGTCTCATCTCTCCCCCATCCCTCTTGGTAGGTAGCGTCGCAGTAGCCGTACACGTACGTTGACCCGGAACCTAGCATCCTTGGTCAGAGAAAGCAAGAGCCGAATGCTCTCGACGCACCGCCTATGGACCACGGCTGACGGAAGAGTCCACCTCCGAGGGGGATGTTGTAGACGCTAGGACCAACCTCGTTGTCCCAACCAGCCACAATTATCCCGGCAGACAAGCTGTCCTTGTTTTCGTAGCACAGTTTCTCGAAAGTAGCCGCGGTGGTTGCGACGGAGGGGGGAACGCCGCGCATCTGTCTGTTGGAAGGTTAGAAGCAGAGTGAGAGCTCGCTCGTTCGACGCACGTCGTGAGTTGGCAGTTCCAGTGGACAATATCGGCGATGGCCTGTGTGTCTGCTGCTGACCCCGATCGACAACAATATAAGCGATCGTGGATGTGGGTGAGCTTGTCTGTGACACGATTAGCCTGGATGAAGACGTCAGGAGAGAGAGGGGACGAGGGGAGCGGCGACGGACGATGTAGCTTCCGGAGGTTGTGCGACTGTCTGCGCCGACGACGACGCCGCGGTCGAACTGGACGGCCATGATGGACGTCTGCGGATCGCTGTGGATAAGCAGCGTCTGGCGGGGGAGCGAATACGCACACCGAGGTTGATCTCGCCGGTTTTGAGCCTGTCCATGTCGATGTGCTCCATCAAGGTGTGTTGGGTGGCTGTTAGCTGACGCGTCTCTCCAACCACGATGGGCTCTCGACAGCTGGGCACGCTCTACCGCGAATTGCAGCGCGCGTTCGACGCACGCCCGACCGACCTCAAGAAATGCGGCGCACTGCTCGGCCAGCTCAAGGTGCGTGGCCGTCGTCGTGCAGGCGGCATCGTCCCAACGACCCCCAGATCGGCTTGATACAGACAGGCCTGCTCATCCCGTCCCCCGAGGCTGGCTTGCAGGACCTGGTCGTCGCCCGTAAGTGCCCAGGCCACCCACGTCCCCCGTCTCTCACCTCCACACAGGCGACATCCTCGAGATCGGTGCCTTCTGCAGCATACGCGCCAAAGACGTCCCCTCCTTTGACAGATATTTCTCGCAGCTGCAGACGTTCTATACCGACTTTAGGTCAGGCCATCCTCCGTCCTCGGCGTCGCTCATCCCCTCCACAGATCCGTGCTCCCCCCTTCGAAACGCGAATTCCCCGTTCGCGGGCTGAACCTCATCCGCCTCCTCACCCAAAACAGAATCGCAGACTTTCACACGACCCTCGAGTCCCTCCCTCTGCCTGCCGACGAAATCAGTGCTAACCCCTACATTGCCCACCCGGTCAACCTCGAACGGTGGCTCATGGAGGGGAGTTATTCCAAGGTCTGGAATGCAAGAGAAGAGGCGCCCACGGTAGAATACAAGTTCTTCGTAGACAGTCTCATGGGAACCATCAGGTGCGTTGCCGACGATGGCCGTGTACTGATACTCACGCATGTGATAGAAACGAGATTGCAAGTTGTGAAGAGTCGGCGTACGAGAGCCTTCCGTTAAAGGATGCTGCCACACTCCTCTTCTTCACTTCCCAGTCCGACCTTTTGAGATTCGCGCAGCAGGTATGTCATTGGAGCCAGTCACCTTGTCAGCACTGAACTGGTTCATAGCGCGGGTGGCAAGTGGATCCAACCGCAGCTCTCATCAGATTTGCACGCAAGAATGACGAACAGACGGAAATCCCAAAGCAGAAGCTCATTGCGGCGAACCTAGCGTACGCACGCGAACTCGAGCAGATTGTGTAGACACACCGTCCATTTAATTGTCTTCTTTTGGGGAATCGAGTACAAGGTTGATGGGTTAAGACACGAGTAACTACTCGAAATTCTCCAGTGCCTCCTTTGCTTTTCGTTCTGCCTCCGCCAGCAGGTCCGCTGGTACGGGTACATGCAATCCGTTCGTCTCACTGCTTACCCACGACATCTCGAGCTCAAATTCTTTCTCCTTGTTGTCATCATGGACGAGGTATATTCTGGGATAACATCAGCAGCTGGAACGGGGTTAGGGATAGGAGACAGACATTCTGGCGGCTTCCGTGACTGCCTCCCGCGTAGAGAGCTCCGAGAGTTTAAGCTTCTCCAGTTCAGTCTTGGCCAATTGTCGTCCCTTGCCAATGGCCGCTCCGTGGTATCCCTGATCGACGCACATCGGCACAAGCGAGCACTGCATCAAGGAGAAGACACACCAAGCAAACGCCGCTAGGCTCGACAACATAGAGCGATGGGCCAGTCTTGTCAACTCCCGCGAAGATGGTACTGATACCGAACGGCCGGACAGATGAGTAGAGCGTATACATTTGCGCATAGTGCGCCAGGCGACCCGAAATGTACTATGCAGAGCGCGGTGAATCGCTCGGAGCAACGAGTGTGATGCAACAAGCCCATGCATACCTTGACGGTGGGTTGTTCCCTCATGTCATTGCGAATGTGTGCACATTCGTCGCGCGCCCTGTTCGAGATGTTGCGGCCGTCCGCAAGAAGCCCTGCGGTAGCCTAGATATGATGTGTCCAGGGAAAAACATGTGGGAGAACGAGGGATTTACCATGCCAATATGTCTATCTACCGTCTGGATGCGTCGATTGGCTCCTGGGACGAGGAGCTTTGAATGGATGAGTTTCTCTACGGCAAGGACGACGCCATCCTGGACTCTGAGGCCGATTGCGGTGCTAAATGACACGATTTATGGATATGATCGATGAGGGGACAGATAGACGCATACCCCGAGTTCTCGACAGCCTTGTTAGCGTACTCGACCTGGATGGCATACGTCAGAGCAGGAGGGGAGGCTTTGATGATGGCGCACCTGAAATATGCGACCGTCCGGCGAGTAGGTACTCGCTGAAAGATCGTAGCCTGTACCGATGGAGGTCATCGTGGTTAGTGAGCAAGCGGTGATCTTGGCTGGTACGCGCAAGCCAGCGTCGCGTCCGTGAGAAAGACGAGCCGAACCAAGCCAGACGCGCCGACGAACTGGCTCGCCGTGCTCATCGTCGACCACGACCATGGACGCTGCAGACGCCATCGCGCACGACGACTGGCAGACCTTGCTCGACGCCCACCCCATCTTTCACCGGTCAGGCAAGTCCCCTACAGAACAGCACCTCCAACTCTCGACCTCCACGCAAGAGTCCGAGCATGGCTACGTCCTCTCGGGTCGCCGCCAGCTCATGGCTTTGAAGGATGCAGATCTCATCGTCGCCGCGGGCTCGGAACTCAGGATGACGTCCCTTTGGGATACCAAGCTTGGTCGCGAGACAGGCAAGTCCTACAAGGTACGTACAGGCGCACACATGGTCGGGCTAGACATGGAAAGATCAATGCCAGGTTCTCCACGTACCAAACGTCGACTTTCAAATACACCAACTCGCACTGAACCCGAGTGGTAAGCTCCTTGCGGTCGCAGGTGCTTATCAGGTCGCGGTAGTTGTTTTACCCCGTACCGGTTATACAAAGGTCGTTTCCTCGTCCATCGACTGCAAGTATGCATCATCCCCCCCTTGTCGTACTTCGCGTTCACCGTCACTGCAGGGCGGTCCAAGTGGGCCAGTTCTATCATGGGACGACATCCTCTGTACCCATTGCCAAGGTTGACTGGCACCCGTGGGGAGAGGCAGGATCAACGCTCATGGTCATGACCGTGGATGGGAAACTCAGGCAAGTCACCGTCGACGTTACTCTGTTTCGCATCCGCTGACCGCTAACCCTAGGGAATACGACATTTCGGTTGACTCAGAGGAACCACGACAGGTGCTCTCCTTCTTCCCGGAGAAGAAATCGAGGTCTTTCCTGGCTCAAGATCCTGCGGAACGCGAGGTCACATCTTTCACTCTCGGAAAAGGGAGGGCTGATTGGGGCCCATTGACTGTGTATGCCTTGACTCGCTCAGGTGACATTTACGCCATTTGTCCCTACATGCCCCGCAACGCGTGAGTGTATTGTTACTACACCCTCACATTTTACTGATTGCGGTCAAATCCAGTTCAGTCCCGTCTTCATTCGTCCGCGCCCTCGAATGTTTTATCACCGCAAAACAAGAATTTGTTTCACAAGACACATCGGCAGCCACGTCTAGCCTCTCGACTCTCTATGATTATCAACATAAATACGTTTCCGCTCTCATCAAACAACTTCCTCTAGGCACTGTCTTCCCTGTCGTATCACGCTCTGTGCCTATGCATCCTCCAAATACCATTAAAAGCCAGCCTTTGAGACAGGGGCCATTCCTCCTTCAACCCTCTCCACTTACCCTGGAGGGTAGCGAAGGGGGTGATGCAACGGACATGGCTTATATGGCTTTTGCGGATGATGGGGAAGAAGATAACGAAGGGGAGACAGAGAGACTCGGAATCGTTGTTGTAACTTATCAGGATGGGAAGGCAGATGTTTACTTGGACGTCGAGAAAGTTGAAGCTCGGTGGGAGAGTAAACAAGTGGGCTTCCCTCGTGTTCTCGTTGTCCTATGGGAGCTAATTCTGCAATTTAGGAGAGGGGCAACGAACTTCCCATGTTCGCTGTATATGAGACGATCGACCTAGGTGTCATATCCATGCTTAAAACACCATCATCGACAGCCAACTCGCTACTGGATTTATTGCAAACAAACCATCCCGTCATCCTTCCCGACCCAATACATGACGATACTCTCTATATCTATCACGCCTTTGGGGTTCACTCACTCGAGTTCGGCGATTTGCTTCGCAGTCTAGCGACGGCTCTGCGTGCAGACGACGACGGAACAACGTTGAGCAATATGCTTGAAAAATCGGTGGGGACACATGTATCTCCTATTCTAAGTACATTTTCCGTTCAGCGGCGGTAAGTGGAATGACGGGATACACCTCTACGCGTTTCTGTGTTAATATTTCCCAAGGTGCTCTAACCCGGTGATAGCCCTATGTGTACCCAATGACGTTTACCTCTCCTACAGCACTCTCATTCTTACTTCTGTCTTTCGAATTGCATCCTTCCCGCTGAACCTCCGTACGGCCGCTCCCTCCTCGTCCGAGCCACCACTACCAAGCATCACCGAGCCCCCCACTTCCACGGGGCTCACTGCATCTGCGACCTTTGTTCCTAACGACTTGCTTACCCCGATGGATGGGCCTCCTGCATACGTCTCTCTGCTCGGCTCGGAACCATTCACTCCACCAGCTATATTAACCCGCCGCACCTCGCTTTCCCGACTCTCTTCCGGAACACCACCGCGCGAATTTATGCTTACGCCAGATACCCTTCGTTTCCTTGGGACGCAGGTAACATCGATCACGTCACACATAAAGGCAGTACGATTGGCGCACGGAAACGTTCAAGATAGGGTCGAACTACAAGACGCAGAATTTGCGCGAATGCAGGACAAGTGCGGGGAAATGCTCCGCCTCATCAGCCTGTTGAACAAGAGAGTGAAGAATATACAGGGGGCGAAAGAGGAAGGGATCGTGGGGAGGGTGGAGGGGATGAAGGGGAAGCACAAGGAGTTGATGGGGAGGGCTGATAGGATTTTGCAGGCGTTGATGAACGGCGCGTCACCTGAATTAAGTGAATGTGAGACGAAATGGTTTGGGGAGCTGGGGAGGATGAAGGCGGAGGTTATCGGTGCGGGGAGGTTTGACGAAGGATCCTTGAAGGCGAGGACCGCGTTGGTGAGTGGCGATAGGCGTTTTGGCGAGGTTCGATGCTGACTGCCTTGGCTCAGCTAAAGCGAGAGTACGAACGGATCATGCCGAGCTTGCAGGATGTCGTGGCAAAAGAAGAGCAAAGAAAGAAGCGAGATTCCGATAATTCACGGTCGCTCGGTGTTTCGCAAGCGTTTGAACTAGGGGAACGGTCTAACAACGAGTACGCTCAACGCTCGAAGGCATGATGCTTATACTGATTGCTATCGCACAGAAAAACCAAGATCGCAGAGCTGGAAAAGGAGATTGCCAAGATAGCGTCACAGATGCAGTTATCGCTCGGTCGACCGCCTTCGCAGCATGACAGGGAAGTAGATAGTCGTTGAGTTGTATGTACTGTATTTCCGTGAGACAGGGGCTTGTCCCAATAAGTCATCTCCGATTAAGACTCAGACCACGCGTGATGCGAATCCCTGTCCGACGCGTCGCGACGACAAGAATGTTCAGCTCACTCAAGACGAGTACAGACACTTCGTCGGAAAAGAAAGACACGACTTCAAGTCAGTTCTGCCCTCATTTCTTGGTGTTCCGACAAGCTCATCTCCCTGTAGCATCCACCCCGAATCTATTTGGAGTCAAACCGCCAGCTCCAGCTGCGGCACCATCAAGTCAGTGGTGGTTGCATGCACATTGCCACACGCTCACCGTGCATCATTGAAATTCCACAGCAACCTTGGGTACTACATCGCTATTTCCAGCAAAGGACGCCGATAAACCCAAGGATGGTAAGTTACATGCCCCTTGGAAACAACATGCTACAACCACCACCACCGACAGTCGCTCCTCTCACGAACGCCATCTCCGTCCCTCCCCCATCCGTTCTGAGGGGCAAGACGATCGAAGAGATCGTCAACAAGTGGGCAGCTGATCTTGACAGCCACGTCCGGGAATTCAACAAGTTTGCTGGCGAGGTCGCGGTGTGGGACCGCGCCTTGATGGAAAACGGGAACAACGTGCGTGCACATCTACGACCCGTCTTCGGGCCCTGAGCCCCGTGTGCAGCTGTCTGCGATATACAGCCATGTCTTGGCTGTCGAACGCGAGCAGAGCGATATCGAACAAGCGCTCGATCATATCGAGCAACAACAAAAAGACCTGTCGTCGACGTTGGACGCCTACGAACGATCCGTCGGGGAAGTTCTCGGTGGTCAAGGAGGCAGCCTTCGCGCGCTCGATACGGGCCCTGCGGACACGGAACGTGATAAAAAGTGAGTCAGGTCTTGCCTTTTTCGAAAACGCCGCATCGTGTCTCATGACTGCTGTCGCACCGTGGCGTTTATCCTCGGCCCATCAGTTATGTCCTCGCGACCGAGTTGCATTCGCACCTCGATGACCTCTCGGGGTCTCTTACTCAAATGATCGATTCGGTCAATGCCCTCTCGGTAACGCCGTCTGCCAACGGGTCTTCTCACGGCAGCGAGGATCCGATGATACAAATCTCGCAGATCCTGAGTAGCCATCTAGAAAGTTTGCAATGGGTCGATGGGGCGGTGCGCGAGGTCGAGGGCAAAGTAAACGAGGTGGAGAAGAGGGTGCGCGATGCAGGCGTGAATGGCCACACATTGAGTAGCAGTACAGCCCACAAACAACGGGGTTTTGGCCTGTCGCGGTAACCACACATTACTCGTTCCGCGGATCTGTATCTCTTATGACACGAGCTCGACTGACTGTACAACGCCAATATGTGATTAATCTTGCAAGGCCTGTGAGATGCGTTCCTATGAAGAATATATACATGATACTCGTTCGTATGAAAGATGCCCGCATAAAGAAGTAGGGCTTGCTGGGAAACGTCGTGGAGAACATCGTGATTTGGTCATCGGTTCAGCGTACTGCGCGCGCGAATACGTTCGCCGTAGTAGTAAATCCACATTGGAAATGGAATGCCAAAGACAATGGCGAGTCCAGCGAGTAGCGAGTTCCCGCCGCCATAGCCCAGCTTGGCATACATTCGTGTTCCGAACAGGGGGAAAAAAAACCCAAGGAAAGAGCGGAACACCTAAAAAGCACATCAAGACCTCATTCACTCATAAATCAGAACGCGGAGGAACGCACGGAGGCGGCTGCCAATGCACTGGCAGCATACGTAAAAGTATCGACGAGATACAGTTGAATCGGGAGGCTGCGATCGTCCTCTGTTAGAACACGGCCAGGACACTGGAAAACACTTACAAAGTAGCCATCAGCCCGAAACCATAGATCGTAGTCCCGATGATAGGCATGATCCAGTGAAGTTGGGCTTCAGCTGACCAGCCGTACCAGCTAGGGACCAGTCAACACGTGGGTGCACCATGCGACATACCCACTTACAATAATCCGATAGGAGCAAAGAAGGAGCCAAATATGAGCGCTGGCACGCGCATCTCAGGCTTTCCTTGTCCCCCGTTTCGCGCTGCCAGCTTAGTGGTGGATGAGTCAAAGTCCTCAGCAGAAAGCGAGTGCGTACCTGATAATATATCTGGTCTGATATCCTAGCACCAAATAGGGTGGCTGCAAGAAAGCCCAATCCAAGGCCAAGGTATGCCAAACCCGTGATGCCGACGCTGAAGTGATACACCCCGGCAAACAGGTCTGAAAGAGAGTTTGGATTCATGCTAGGGCTAAGCATAGGGACTAGTCAAGACATACCGGGGAATGTAGCGAACATCATGTAATAGATGCCTGGTTGACACGGCTATCAGTCTCCTTCAATGACAAGTGACATTTTCTGTTTACTGACCATACATCCTAGAAGAAGTTCAGCTAATTCCTCTCGCGGCATTTCAAAACAGTGACTTACAGAGCCATGTATAAGCTGAGAATGAAACATATGAAGCTTCGAGTGAGAAGGATTACCGGTCGTTTGAGGTTAAGCCAGAGATAGCCCAATCTGTCCTGCGCTTGAGCATTTGTGACTTGCTTCTCGAGATCTGCATCGCGTGCATGAAGTCGCTTGCGAATGACAGGTGCATACGTCTCTCTGAAAAGGGGAATCGCGAGGATAGAAGCAGCGCCGCACAAGGCTGCGATCACGTAGAAAACGTATTGGATGCCGATCGTCTGAGCAATAAACCCACCCATGATAGGTCCAATTGCTGGACCTAGACGCAAATGAGTTACAAACTTGTAGTGGAGCAGTGGGATTACCGATCAAAGGGCCAAGGCTATACATTGCCATGGCAGATGCACGGTCCTTCTCCGCGAAGAGGTCACTTACAACCCCACCACCACAGGCGATTGGTGCACTCCCGGCAAAGCCACCTGCATAGCTTCAGCCGGGGACTGGTGTATGGGCTAAAGTGGAGACGCACAAAGGAAACGAAATGCAATAAAAGAATTGGTAGTTGGTGCCAGGGCACAGCCCAGGTTGAAACAGAGAAAAACTAAGTTGCTGATGTGCAACACCTATTGGCCGTCAAGAGAGGGATGTGTCGCAAGGAGGAAGGGCATACCCAAGTACGACCATACATCTCGGAGAGGGGGCCCAAGAATAGAGGCCCGATTGCAAAGGACAGAAGGAAAATGCTGAGGGTTAACGCGAGGATTGTCGGGTTTGTAATACCATATTTCGAGGCAAGGTCTGGGAGACCAGGGGCCATCATGGAACTGGCGAGAGGAGCAACGAACGTGTAGAAGGAGACCTATGGGAGTAGTGAGAGGATACAGGGGAGCGAGAGGCAAATACCGACGAGGGATGTGGCCGTCCACTTCTTCAACGAAGACCAGTTCCGGGGGTTGTTGGGATTACGTTCCCAGTCATCCGTGTCCTCTGTTTTGCTGTCGGGAACGGCGAACTGTTCCTGACCTGAAGGGGGGGGTATGTCGAGCTCACGGGTGCGCGTCTTGTGACCGCTGACATGTGTGCGCGACGATGCGATGGAGACTGTGTCGTCTGCGACAGGCATGGTTCAGCGGTGGGTGGGGAGCAGGTGTGGGTGTCCATCGTGGGTGGGCATTTAAGAATGGCACATGCACTGTATCGGCCGTGGTATGACTGAACACTCATGACGTCTAGTGCTCACCTGGCAAACTTCCAGGCACTGTATTACCAAAAACGGAATATCTATGGTACTTGATAGTCAACGCATCAAACGTAGCACATGCATCATCGACCAGACAACCTACTACTACACAACACTGTACCGCCCCGCCACCGCGCTTGGGTTTCTCATCTCTGCCTGCAACGCAGCAGCAGATGCCTCGATAAGCAGGCGCTTAATCTCTCGCACTGCTTGCTCAACCTGTAAAGATCAACGATCAGCCAATATGACTCCAGATTCACAGCCCGCCAACGCACTCTGTATTCTTCATTCGATTCGACAAGCAGATGGAGCTTTGGTGGACCCTCTGCGGGCGGTTCCTTTCCGGACTCATAATAAATGCCTGTTCCACATGAACATGTCAGCTATGATACAATCCCCCCGGCCCTTACGTCACTCACCCTTATTCGTAACCGATGCCCCAGTCATATCGATGAGCTGTTTTAAAGCTGTGAGTAGGGGCTCATGACTGTAGCGAGTGACACGTACTTGGACCATCGTCTCCTTGTTTGTAACACGCCATCTCGCTTTTTGAGGGTAGTCATTGATGGGTATAATCGCGTGAAAGTCCGTCGAGTCCGGATTTGCCTTTCGGCCTCCGCTCTCTTCATGCTGAATCTGAGACTGAAGCACGAGTTTCATGGCTTTCAGCTGTGCGTTGAGCTTGGCAACCACACTAAGCGCTTGCTTTTGAGCTGGCGAGTCCCTGCCAGCGCGATTGGCAGCGTCTTGAGCAGTTTTAATCTGTGCTTGTATCTTCTCTTCTTCTTTCGCGTGGGCGAGTCGCCGCGCGGCCGCCGCAGCTCCAGGAATGCCTAACATACCCTTGGACGAGTCTGGCGCTGGGCCACGTCTGATCTCTACCTTGAAATTGCCGAAAGTCATGTCGTCGCCACCAGTAGTACCAGTCGATGCCTTCTGAGTTTCCTCCGCCTTTTCCTCTTCCGGCTCGCCGTACGCTTTGCGTTCGGCACGATCTTTGGCCTCTCGCTCCTTGTCGAGTCGGTCCAAGCCCTTTCCACCAAAACCAGATCCAGCCACTTGCGCTTTCCCGGTTTTGACCTTCTCCAAAAAGCCTGTGCAAACATCCCCAGTCAAAAACGCAACACAAAGAGCTCACAAACATACCATTCGCAAGGTCCTCGAGTTCTTTGGGTGTCGCTGCACTGCTGGCTTTCAAAGCACGATATATGTCGACCGAGTACCTCTCTTGCTCGGGGGTGATGAACGTGACGCAAGTTCCCTTGTTGCCAGCACGTCCCGTCCTACCAGCACGATGCACGTAGTCCTCCATATGATTGGGAGCATCGAAGTTTATGACGAGTTTCAGCTGCTTGACATCCAATCCACGAGCAGCAACGGACGTGGCAATAACAATAGGAACTACACCAGACTTGAAATCGGCAATGGTGGAATCGCGGTCTACCTGATCTTTCCCTCCGTGGAGAGACATACATAAATAACCTTTTCGCATGAGGTCACGCAACAAGTTATCAGCGGCTTCTTGTCGATCCACAAAGATAAGCGTCCTGCACTCTGGATCTTCGTTGTACATTTGTCCAAGGATTTCCAGTAGCCGGTTGAACTTGGTTTCCTCCGCGCGAACTTCCACGACCTGCTCGATTTCTGCAGCAACAACTGAGCGACCCCCAACTGTGATTTCGAGGGGCTTCTGCAGGATCTTTCGGGCAAGAGAATCCATTTGTTTCGGGAAGGTTGCTGAGAAGAGGACAGTTTGACGGTCCGGTCGAATGTTGTTGACAATCTTCATCACCTGCGGCTCAAAACCCATGTCGAACATCCTATCCGCTTCATCAAGCACGACATAGGTGACCCGCTTCAAGTTCGTTACACGACCAGAGTTTGCCGTCAAAAGGTCTATCATGCGTCCCGGGGTGCAGACGATTATTTCCGCGCCCTTCTTAAGTTCAGCAATCTGATCTTTGATGGGAGAACCACCGTACGCGCAGACGGCCTAAAAAAATTACAACCGTCGGTATGTGAAGGAGTGAAAAAAATACATTAGCGTACCCGTAGGTTCATGACTCTCAAGAATGGTTTACATTCCCGGTGAATTTGCACAGCAAGCTCGCGCGTGGGAGTCATGACTATCGCCAGAGGTCCCTCCATTTGCTCAAGCGGTCGTTGGTCTTTGATATGTCTGAAGAGAGGGAGAAGGAATGCAATCGTTTTGCCAGAACCGGTCTTGGCGACTCCAATAACGTCTCTCCCCGACATGATCGCAGGTATAGCTTGTGCCTGGATAGCAGTAGGTGCAGTGTAGTTGAGTCTTTTGATAACATCCAAGCTGTGCAAGATGAGTTCCAAGGCATACTCGTAAGACAAACAACCGTACCAACTTGCAGGGAGACCGAAGTGACTCCATTTTGTAACAGGCCGAGGGCAGTCGACACCACGAATCTTGATACCATCTAGCTCGAGTCTTAAGAGATCTGCTTCTTCGTCTGTCATGGCGGCAATGTCTGGCGGAGGGGCATAAAATTCCTTCCTGAAAGGCTCATACTTTACGCGAGAGTGGTCGACAGCGGCGATGTCCTTCTTCCTTGCTTTCTTGGCAGCCAACGCAAGAATGTCCTCTGGGTTCAATTCGGTGGCATCAAGCTCGTCCTCGACAACCGGTTCGACAACCTCCTCACTGCCTTCTTCAGCCATGCGCTCGTCAAGCCGAACGCGAGAGAAGCCGTTACTGCCGTTCATCTTCAGTATATCTTCCTCGTTGACTTTTTTCACCTCCTCTTTTACACCACTCATGAAGGCATCAAGAGGGTCAACCTCCTCGTCCTCTTCCATAGCATCTGCAGCCTTGTTCTTCAGTGCCTGGTCCATTCGATTTGCTTCCTCGTCGTCGTCGTCTACTTCGAGGTCACCGACACTGGCCTCTCCATCAGCCATGGTCATATCGACAGCAGGCATGTCACCGAGAGTTTCCAGCTTGCGCTTGGTCTCCACAGAGTCGTCCATCACAGCCGCAGCGGCTTTCGACGCTCTCAAAACTTCCGGTTTCAATGGAAGGCCTTTCAGGCCAAGGCCAGTCAACGCTGCACGGTTTAGTGACGTCCCAGGTTTCGCTGGCGTTGGAGCCGGAGGTGCTACAGGGCAAGATCAAGTGATGTGAAATCTCACCAAAGCAGACAATACGGTGTGACTGAGACTAACCTGGTGCAGACTTGCCAGCGAGTGCCATGGCCTTTGCTTTCGCTTCGTCAAGTGCCTTTTTGGCTTCCCGCTCCTTCTTCCAAGCCTCGAGTTTCGCTCGTTTAGCCTTCAATTTATCGTCCTCTGGTGCTGGAGGAGGCGTGAGCGCAACCTCGGAGGTGGTCTTTGTTGTAACTGGTGAAAGAGGTCGACGATCACGATCCCTACGATCAGGTGAGCGAGAGGACCGCCTGTCGTCGCGTCGGTCATCTCGTCTGTCACCCCGATGCCCGTCTCTCCGTCGGTCATCACGGTAACGATCATCACGGTAGCGTTCTCTGTCTCTGTCTCTGTCCCTTGCCCTGTCTCTGTCCCGGTCCCGGTCCCGGTCCCTGTCTCTATCTCTTTCCCTGTCTCGGTCTCTGTCCCTCTCGTTGTCGTATCTCCTGCTAGGTCTTTGGGTATTCCGCCTAGTCGGCGAAGGGGACCGAGGTGAACGGTGAGAAGGTCTTACCCTTTTGTTTGAGTTGTCTGGAGAATATGATCTCTCCCTGCGTGCCATGGGTCGGAAAAATGTGGACAAAGCAAGTGGTGGCAACAGAAAAGGTGTTGCTTGGTCCTGTTAGAATCGCAAGTCCTTGACTAAGCCATTACGTAAAAACAAGGAGCGTCACCTCTGGTTAGCGCATTCGCCTTTCCCCATGGCGAGCAACATTCTCGATCCAGCTGCACTCACATCGCAGCTTGTGGCCCTCCTTCCGCCTTCTAACAAGCGTTTTGCTTCTGCTCACGATGGGCTGGCAGCTCTCGTCCATACGATATTCACTGCCCTTGGGTTCCGCCTGATTGCGATTGACGATACATCGTCGGCGAAATCCTTCCAAAACAATGTCTTACCTGAAGACTGGAACACAAACGCACAGTCAGGCCATACTTTGAGATACAGACACGAGCAGAGTAGCCTTGAGTTTCTTGTAAAGGTTGTCAGACTCGGTCAGCGGACTCTGATCAACGCCATTGCCCTCGAAGTACGCTGTTGTCACCCCTGCATGTACCCTTACTTGACTTTATTTCAGAGTGATAAATCTGCGTCGTTGGATGTATCTACCAACGATTTCACTTCGCCCTCGTTCTATCCCTACGATGCCGCCAACCCAGACGCACCGCCCCTGGTGCATGGCTTCATATCCTCGAATCGTATCGCAGATTTTGTCTCACAGCTGAAGCTCAAAATAATACAGAAACTCGTGCCGGGACTCAGGAAGGAAGGTTATGTGGAAGAGACCGAAGAGGCTTCCGCAAGTGCGACATCCGCCAACCCTCAGGCTGCTCCCCCCGCTCGCCCGAGACCTGTCACGCCTCCTTTCCCCGAGGACATTCCCTATTTTCCTCCCTACCAACGCCCATATAATCCGTTGGAGATTGGAAGAAGGGATTTAGATCCCTTCGGAGCTGATGCATTTTCACCACCCTCCTTGTTTCCGCCTCGTGGAGGAGATGGGATGTTTGTCGGTCCCGACCATCCTATCTTTGGCTCCCGGGGGCGGGGACGCAGGGACGATTTCAGGGGGCCATGGGGTGGCGATGGGTACCTGCCTCCATTAGGAGCACCTCCTGGGGCTCGCTTCGACCCTGTAGGACCAGACCCTAACAACCCGTTGAGACCTACATTTGGCAGACAGCCACGTAGGGGTGGTGGGCCTCACCCGCGAGAACCTGACAATGATGAATTTATGCCTCCCGGATTTGTGCGCATCTACTACCATCTATTCGACAGAACGCTAATCGAGCTTTTCTCAGGGCGATATGTTCATGTGAGGGGTTTGCTCTGCGATGATGGAAACGGAAAGCTGTATTTTGGAAGATAAACTGTACCGTCGTTCTCGTATGTTTTGTACTCGTAGTTGAGTAGTTTTCAGAGTACCCGAAACTCGTTGGCTGTGTGTATGTTCAGACTGCTGACCGAAAGCGGTAAGCTCAGGGCGGTATAAAGGGCCAATCGTCGGTTCCTGTCACTAGTCAGTCATACTCCCTAATACTAGTTCCGCCCCAACCCCCTTCACAATATGGGTCCTACAAGAGCTAGCAGTCCGCAGTCTCCGACCTCTCCAACCCGCGCCAAGAAAACGACACCACTGGGCTTCAGGGTAATCCCGAAGCCAAAGCCGAAACCCATTGCAGAGATGTCCGCGAGGGAACTGCACGACCAGCACGATCGCAACGAAAGACTGCTTTCTTCATCGTACGTCCATCTATATATGCACCCACCTGCTCCGTGACTATTCTGAGGCGCCTCGAACTGACTGTACACGTTTCTGTGCTCTAGGATCGTTTCTACTTCTTCCCTCGTGCAGCGACTAACCGTCGAGCAGACAGCTATAGGAGCTCGACTGCTAGAGCTAGAAGGCATCGAAGAAATTCGCAACGGTCTCAAGAACGCGAATATCAACTCCGATGAGATAATGCCTGTCGACGTACAACCCGAGCCTCGTGTCATCGACGCTAAACGACGAGCATTGTCCCGATATGTATGTCCACGCAACCGCCCAACTTGACCCGACCACTCATTTTCATCATGACAGGCCCCGTTGGTACCTAACGGTGCGAACCACCAGGTTGGAGCTCTCAGTCTGCAAGAGGCAGTGCAGCTAGAACAGCGTGCATATGCCATTGACTTGGAGAGGCAACAACGCTCGGATGACAGGAAAAGACGCATCGGCTTGCCGGTCAAAGGGGAAATATTATCCAGGCAGGAAATGGATGCTCGTATATGGGCCTTCATGTCGGTATTTGATTACGTTCATTTTCGCACAATCAATCTTAGAAGATGTGTAGGAACCATAAACCAACCGACTCTGACCTTGAAGATATGGACGAGGATGATTCAGATGATGATGACCCTTCGACTTGGTTTGAGGATGATCAGGACGACGGGATCAAGGGCCAAGACATCATCACCCCAGATATGGATGACTTGTCAAATGTAATACGAGTTGACGAGAGTCACATACGTTACAGCACTTTCTACGAACCGCGAGACGGTGATTGACGGTAGCATTTACAGTTGATATGTATTCATAGTTTGTATTGCATGTTTATGTACGGGTTGTAATCAGTGGGAGTGCGCGTGACGAGAGGGATATCGGTATCGTCCCCACATTCAACCATTCGTCAGCGTGTATGAACAGGGCAGGTGCGGCCACGCTGCAACCAAGACGACAAGCATGCTGGGGGTCGACATGAGTTGCATTCTCTTGGGAAGGGCACAAATAATTCTCACCGTTGTGAAAACCACACAAGCAACTCAGTCGTGCAACTACGGAACCTTCGGTAAATTCTTCCAGACATATGACGCCTAGGTGACATGAGCGAAACAAAAAAGAAATCGGCTGGAAAGGACTCACATTCAACTCCAACCAAGGCGCTTTCAACTGGGAGTTCATACACAAGGTACTTGACGGTCTGGGGAGCAGAGCGAGTTCCACCGTCCAAGCAGCTCTTAACGTGGGCTTCCTGATCCCCTGGGCCCTCGAAAGCCGAAAGATTAGTTCCACAAACAGGACAGCTACGGGGACTCAATCAACCACCAACTATGAAAAGTATCGCAGCTTACTCTGCAAGGTCGCTCAATTGTGAGCTAGAATTCTGTCGCGTGAGTTGACCAGGTGCCATCAACCTCCCCCGATCAACCACGATGCGTTCCACAGCAGAAGAACCTCTTGCCGGGGTACTCGCATTGCGTTGATCGAAACAAGACTGACAAACACGTTGAGACGAAGGTGCTGCAGTAATTACTGGAAAGGTTGGATCTTGAACGATCTCGGATGGGTCGAGGACGGCCCTGTGACACGAGCATCGGTCACAGAATATACGGCCGCATCTCCGACAGTGCTATAAATTAAAGTTGGGCAACAATTACCCATCATGACTTGAAGGTACTTACATGCTAGTGTGATCCAACGAAACAAACAATTATTTAGGATCCAGTGATCTCAATTGACGAGACTTACTCTTCTTAGAATAAAAGCAAAGCGGCGATGACAACCGTTGCAAGCTTGTACTGCATCGTCCCGTTCCCACTGTGCATGGGGTGAAAGAGGAGAAGGCTGCCGCATCGGACCGGCCATCTTCTGAGGAGCTTCGCGAGTGGGGACTCGGAACTCGGGTGCTTGAGATAAGTCGGGCGTAAGATCTCGAGCGATCGCACGGCGGGAAGAGTGCTCGGTTGATCCGGATCTGACAGAAGGTGTATGGATCGTGAGAGGAGAGTACCCTGGATACTGGAAAACTTCATCGTGGTCGTCTTCGTTGTCGTCGTCGTCGTCACCATCACCATCATTAAATTCGTCGCCCGAGCCGGAGTTCAGAAGACCTTGAGCACCTGCGAAAAGCCTACATCGTTCCAGCGCTCTGCTATATGCATTTAACAAGACTTCAGCTTGTATTTTCCGTTCCCTGTCGTCGTCACCTGTTGAATTCATAAGCAAGATCAAATGACCACCACGAATAACTTACTCAAAATTCCCTGTCGTAATTCACTTGTCGCCCGTTCGAGTTTAGCGATAGCACGACGGGTTTCAACGGCGGATCGAGCTTCATCGTTACTCTCTGATAGGTTTCCAACGAGATAGCGTGCACGGGCTACATAGTCTTGTGCAGAAGATAACCGGTTGGGACGCATTGGCCCCAGTTCTTGCCCCTCTTCACCTCCCCCCTCACGCTCACCATCGCTTACGTGCGGAATCAGAGATCCATCATGGGCAAGATCGTACATCGCACCATCAGGTTCCATGAAGGGGAGAGGAGGGAAAAGTCGACGGCGCATGACACGAACCCAGCGTCTGCGACGTACCCACGTGTTCGTATGCGAGGGTGCAGAAGACGAGGAACTGCTACTGCTTCCACGCCCATGATTTCGTGGCGGGGGAGCCAAACCGGCTGTCACAACCCCAGTTCCGGACAAAAGGCGTACAAGCTGTGGTGGGGGCTCGGGTAACCAGACTTCATCTGGAGCGCTAAAGCTCTGAGCATACTGCCAGCCACCATCGGGGCTCACTCTAGGGTGGGTGTCGTCAATAACCCAATCGGATCTGTTGAAGTAGATGCTTTGCATGAGTATCCAACCAGAAACTAATACACTTACAGCCAAAAGTGACTTCGCTCAGCACCTTCTAATATGGGAGTGCCCCGGCGAGAAGCATTTGGCATCACATATGGATCGGATGTGAGAGGAAGCTGTACATCATTACGCCACGAAGCCACCAATTTTGCCCCCGTGTCTTCATCGGGAGACGGGAGCTTCAGCTCAAAAGGTGCATGACGACCGCGCGCTCCAAGACCAGATGCGGAAAACTTGGGCCGCCCCCCTGAAACTGCAAGCGTCTTCAAACGAGTATCAAGACGTTGATTCTCGTACAGGACCAAAGGAACAGTGGTATGCACACACAACAGATTGTATGATGCAGTTGTACCGCGCCACCGCTCTGCCTCGGCTTTTTGCAAGATCTGACGGATTGCATGAGACAGTAAAGCACGAAAGTTGCATGTGTTAATACCTCGCAAATCCACACCTCAAATACGGAAGCGGCGACATCATACGCTGTCTCGCCCCAGTTATTTCGCACTAGCGGGTCTGCCGCTTGTTTGGACAACAAATACATCACGACCGGAAGATGTCCTTTCGAAGCCGCATTCACTGTGAATAATGTTACTAGGAATAACGGGGACAAAAATGGGAGGCGGCCTACTGAGAGGGGTCCAACCTCCTTTGTTGCGAAGGTCAACACCACGCACTCTGCTTACTACAGTCGCGGCGCCACCGCTTTCACAGAGCCATCGTACAATGTCAAGATATCCCTAGAAAAAGGATGAGGAGTTCTCTGTGAGTCATTCGAAAGATTGGTTACCTTTGAGCAAGCATTATGCAGCGCGGTCCATCCATCTGCATCACGTGCGTGAACATCCGCTTCGTTCGCCAACAAATATTGGATGATTGACATATGGCCATTTAATGCAGCTTTGTGTAGAGCAGTCTGCACGAGGTCAGAGAAGGATACACCGAGCAAACAAAGGCTTACTAACCTCCCCTTCGCGGTCTTCCAAGTCCGGAATCGCACCGCAGTCTTCAATAACTGGCAAGACTTGATCAAAAAAGTGGTGCAAGGTTGAAAGGCAATCCAATACTCACGCCACTTGACGATGTCGAAATATCCGCGACTTGCAGCGACATGGAGTGCGGTGAAACCAGTACGCGACGAAGCATCATTTGCTAGTGCGAATGCCTCGAGGTCACCACTCTGGAGTGCAGTAGCAAACAGCATTTTCAGTAGAACAAGGTCACCTTGAGAAGCTGCAGCAGACAAGGCCTCGAGCTGGGCGGGAGATGGGCGGGATGGTGCCTGTGCCTGAGGCGGAGACGAAAGCGAACTTGAAGTTTCGGCCAGGGTATCTGATTCGACAACAGAATCCTGGGGCTCCTCGGTTTCAAAAGGGTGTTCCGGTAAACCGTCAGAAACTATCAGGGAGTCTTGATGCCTTGTGGCATCCACGGAATTGTTGGGGTAGACAAACTCGTCGTCGTCTGCGGGATACGTGAAAACCTCTTCCTCATCACTCTCAGCTGGAGAAGCGACATCGGTTGGCGTCAGTGAAGGCTGGGTGTCTGACAACCCAGACCTGCTGGCTTCTGAGAAAGGAAGAGACGGGTGTATGCATGGGACGTACTCTTCAATGGGCCCCAGAAAACGGTTGGCCATGGACTCGGACGCGTCGAGGAAGCGTCAAGTTGAACGAGAATTAGCATTGTGAGAATAAACTACCAAATGCGTCGTACCCTCACGGTCTACCTGAGATCCCGGTCTATCTACGTACATATGTATTGGTACGAGAATTTTAATGCAACGCGAATTAGAGGTTGACGCGATTCTTGTTTCATGTCTTTCGTCGCATTTTTTCGGTCTCAGCTTGTCAATGTCAATGGTCCAGTGACTCGGAGGCTGTCGGGTCGGATTGCCGGTGCTCGTCTGATCTCGTCCGCGACAATGACCGTAACTGCGCCCAACGGCGACCGCTCCAATCTCATCCCGTTCTCGTCCCGTCTCTCCGATGGGCGCGCCTTGGCCCTGGATGTCTGGTCGATCTTCAAGTGCGTCCCTCCGTACTTGCCCTCTCCCTCACCTCATCTCTCCGCAGCGCCGCAAATCTCCCTCCCGACTGCATCAATCTCGGTCAAGGGTACATGAACTTCCCCCCTCCCCCTTGGGTCGTTGATGCTGCAGATCAGGCGCTCAAGCAGACTTTGCCCAACCACTACTCCCACCCAAAGGGGCGCATACGCTTGCGCAATGCCATCAAAAACTTTTACGAGTCTTCCTTCAAAAGGTCTCTTGATGTCGAGACCGAGATTATAGTCACCAGTGGTGCTAACGAAGGTGCCGTCCTCGATGCAACGTCTGCCAACTGTGTTCATTCCTTGCTAGGTCAATACTCTGTATTCACCGCCTTCTTGGACCAGGGCGATGAGGTCATTATGTTCGAGCCTTTCTTTGACCAATACCTTCCTTCCGTTACCTTCAACGGCGGACAACCCGTTTATGTTCCCTTGCACCCTGACATGACCGGCGAGAGACCCAACAGCAGCGACTGGAGGATCGACTTTGATGAATTACGGTATGCAACTCTCATTCCCCCCTTCCCCTCTCTCTAACCAATTCATAGGCGCGCCATTACCCCGCGAGCCAAAATCATCATCATCAATACTCCCCACAACCCGGTCGGCAAGGTTTTCTCCAGGGAAGAACTTGAGAAGATCGCTGCCATCGCAGAAGAGTTCAACCTGCTAGTAATGTCAGACGAAGTGGTGCGCGAATCCTATTTAGTGCTACTCCCAGTCGGCTAATCAGCTCAAAGTACGACTGCCTTCTCTATGACGGAAAGGAACATGTTCGCTTCGCAACTCTCCCTGGTATGTGGGACAGGACTGTCACGGTCCTCTCAGCTGGCAGTGAGCGCAGAAATAAATGTCTCTTGCCAAACGTGACGCTCATATTTTCATCCCCAGAGTCTTTCGCCGCCACCGGTTGGCGCGTTGGCTGGCTTATCGGCCCAGAGTCTATCATTAAACCCACTCTCGCCGCTTGCACACGCATCGTGTTCTGCACCAATTCGCCCTTACAAGAGGCCGCGGCAAGCGGGCTCGAACAAGCTCGATCTCGTAGATTCTTTGAAAATCAGGTTGTGGAATACCAGGAAAGGCGTGATATTTTACTCTCTGCATTCGATAGGGTCGGCTTGAAGTATAGCCTGCCAGAAGGCACGTACTTCGTGCTGGTGGTAAGGATGGTAAAAAGTAGTCGGGGGACCTTTTTCTGACTTTATTGCCTCCAAGGACATTTCCAAATTGAAATACCCGGAAGACTACCCGTTCCCAG
>JBBPSD010000210.1:0-39210 GCA_038093415.1 Xerocomellus chrysenteron | reverse complement strand
CGATACAAAAGGTTTCGGGTGTCGTCAGAAATCGGTACGACCCTGAAGGGTCCTGCGACGCTTGGTACCAATAATCCTGTGACGTTCTTCAAAACGCGAGTTTCATCACAGACGCGCACGATACGTACGGTAGCGTAGACACATTCACCAGCGTACTTGAGCCATCGGCCAGCAGCGAGGAGGTTGTCTGCCATGGGCGCGATGATGTGGCCTTCTGCAGTGGGTCCGACATTCAGCAAGCTGAAGAGGGGGTAAGCGACCGAACAATTAGACGGTAGCTGGCGTACTAGTTTCCGTTCTTGCTCACGACGTCGACTAGGGTTTGGATGATGGTAGTGCCATCCTTGTACTGGGTCACGTCGGTGGCATTGTTAATACCAAAGCTGAACGGGTCTACGCCTTCAGTCCTTTCCCATCTTCTTGTGGAGAGTGATCCGGATAGGACATATTCGGGTGTATCAAAGTCAGGTACAGCACCACAACCTATAAAATCAACGGTCAGGGCACAAGGATTCGAAAGTGACTTGGGAGACGAACGGTCATTCATAGTAACCTGGTACCCATTCTCCATAGCATTATTATAGAACTGCGCGGCAAATTCTAGCGTGTTGTTTGGACCACCGATGTCACACCACTTCGACAAGCGTTAGCTAAATACGCCAACCTCATACGGACGTACCATAATTTCCGACCCGTAGTCAAGAGCGAGGGACAGCATGTGGGGGTACTGCAGGTCTTGGATGTAGTCGGAGATATTGAGCATGCCAATGAAAGGCTCGAATTCTGAGTGGTTGAAGGCGTTGTGTGCGAGTCCTCCGGGCCATAGTTCGAACCCGTATGGTGCATAGTAGGGATTAAACCTTGAAGTATCCGATCCCCATTAGATGCTTGTCACAGCTAGTGTTCGAAAAGGGTGACCTACCACTCGGGGAGCGAATAGTAGGTCCCACGGTGAAGGTTGGGTTTCTCGGCTTTCGCAGTGTCCATGAGCTCCTTGAGAAAATCGCGATAAGGGTTGAGGTAAACACTACTTCGGTGCGTCGTGTTCTTTGTATCAAACAAGTTATATCCATCGTGATGTTTCTGTGAAGTGCGTCAGGATGGAAGATGACAACGCAAACGCTCCACAGACGGTGACAAAGACAAAGTATTTTGCTCCGGCTTCGTCGAACAAATCCAGCCAAGCGCTTGCATTCCAGTTTCCTGCTGTGAAATTTGCGATAAAGTCGTCGTAAACCACGCCCTGGACAACAAGAATGTCAATCAGCATGTGACCCTAACCCCAATGCAGAGTCCTCACTGGTCCGTAGTTTTCGAGGTGGTAGTTCCAGGTGGGATTGCTTGCATCCGGCGAGACATGTAAGAGCCAGCTGAACATTTTCCACGTCAAGTCAAGCAACAGGAATTCGAAGCGCTCTTCCACTTACTCATACCACTCGGCATAATTCCATGGTGAACCCTAAATCCCGTGTAAGCAAAGTACGGGTTACAGGTCAACGAAGCAACCCACATAAGCTGGAACGCTAAAAATACCCCAGTGGACACTAATGCGTGTGAGTGCCTGGTTCTCTATCACGTCGTCTCTCACTCACAATATTCCATATTTTGCTTGGCTCCACTGGAACGACAGTCAATACGATCGCCCCGCACTGAAGGAAACAAACCCACCCAAGTTGGCGGCTCATGCGTGGACAGTACGCTCTCGTCGGCTGTCCACGTCTGTCTGAGGGGTGTGATAGGCCATCCTGACGATGTCCCGACGATATTTCCATCGGAGTCTTTGATCTGAACAGTCGCGTTTCCGGCACCGTTGTCATTCGAGACGAGGACATCGAAACGCGCCTGATCCGCTGGCACGAGACGGTATACCACTCCCGGTGTCAATGTTGTCACACCTTCTCCGGTCACTTCCACCTCGTATTTGGACCGGATCGACGTATTCGGGGACGACGCAAGGCTTCCCGGTAAGAGATTTGCCAAGGTGATTGCGACCGCTTGGGCACGTTGCCCATTGACATCCTCCCAACGTGTACTAAATTGCACACTACGAATTGAGAGTTCTGGACCTGTCGGTGAAGTAGACGGGATAGCAGATGGCGTGATAGATATGGCGAATATATGGAGCCTATTGGCAGCGTCCGCAGTCTGCGGGAGCGTGATACTCTTCAACGGGACGCGCGAGGAAACGGATATGGAAAATTGGAAAATTTGAGATGAATTCCAGTTCGTTGAGGCGCCATAGTTGTCAAAGTGGTAGGGGCTGATTCGGAGATGCGGTCAATATGGCATCAGGGACACGAGGCTGTGAAATGGGCTCACGTGCGGATATCACCCCAATTTATGGTCGGAAATCTACACCAATTCTTTCCCGTTACTGCAATAGGATGTTGAAGTGATGACGCAGAGGCAATGGGATTCGCAGCTCACACACAAGTTCTGAGACAGTGTTATCCGCATAGTTGAGATTAAACGCGTGATCGAATTGATCTGATGTGGAAATATTCGTTAGTTGGGCTCATTGGCACGATATACCTACTAACGGTGGTTCCCATCTCCAGCGTAAAGGAGATGAAGTTCGTGGACATAGGGCGCATTAGGAAGTTCTACAACCTGTCCCTGGGAAAGGACGTTGTCATCGCCTGTGCCCCATGAAGTCGGCAGGTCATACTGGAGGTATTGATTCAGTCTCCCGCAAACGCTGAAGAGAATCAAGAGATTGACCGTGACACCGTTCAAGAGCCAAGGTCCTGTAGGGAGATGTTCCGCGGCATACGTTGAGCCCCTGTTGTCAAAATTACCAGTGGTACCATCAATAGATGCGGCTTGATTATCGAAATAGCTCGATAGTGGAATCGGGACCGAGGGAAATGAGACGAGAGGGGAAGAGGTGGTCCCAAAATACGCGAGCAAAGCACCACACAATGAAGGGACGCCGAACACTTTCATAGCAGCCCACATGGGCCACTCTCCTTCCGTAGAACACGCCCATTGTACCACCTGCGCACTCGGTGAGGACTATACCAGACTCTCAAGCGAAGACGTCTGACCGTGGTCACTGCATGCATCCTCATTCTGATTGTTAGTAACTTCTGGTGCGGGGAAGCAGTATTCCAGCCGGGTGACCCGATTAGTAGCCTGAGCCAGCGGCCGTTTTGATGGTCCAATCCACCAAAACCATTCAGCGTCTAATCAACTTGAAGTTCAGCACAGCGACGCGAGGACCTTGGAGGAGAATTCGTCAAGAATGCGGGTCGTTTCGTGGGATAAGTTTAGGCCTAAAAGGCAGGTGGTGATGGATGGCGTTTAACAGGCTTTGAACACTGGACTGAGTGAGTGGTTTCAAGTTCGAAGTCCTCCCTCAGAGCAAACGCCGCAAGTAAAAGGCATCCAGGTTGGTACTCAGTATGATAGTACCCCCATGGCACTGCGACTCCGAGTCGGAGATCAAGACACAACTTCGAGGGATTAGTTACAGTAAATGATTGATACCATTGTCCCGGCTGTGCATGTCATATGTACTACATATCACTGAGTAGTATGAGCTTCAACTTGAAAACCGCCTACAGAGTGCACGGATTCCAAGTTGAAGTTCATGTAAACTCCACACCCAACATTTGGCCTGCTTCAAGTTAAACCCGACACAAGTATCGGCCCTCGGTCATCATATATGATGCTTGAATCTGCTTGAATGCAGGCACGAAGGCTTGATGGAAAGCCGGGCTATTCTGATCCAACTCAAAAGACCAATGAGCCACAAAGGAAGAAGCCGTTCCGTCCGCATATCGTCCTGTGTACTTTGGTCCTATCTAACTGAGTCAAATCGTGGAATGCCCACTGAGCATGATCGGCTTGATCGACCTGACTCTGTAGAACATCAATGGTCAATACCCCATCCTGGTCAATGCTCCACTCCAGGTCCTGTCCAGCTGTCGTCGTCCCATTGATCGGCCCAAGCAATGTGATGGTGTCTCCCTTCTGAATGGGAAGCGCGAAGCCACCCGCGTCAACGACAACTGCGCCGTTGAGCCATCGCAGACCACTCGCCACCAGAGAGGCACGCTGTTTGTACCAGTTAGAATCTTGGTGAGAAACGGACCACCTTCAAGCCAAGTCGTCTGACTATGATTATGGCATGCGTGCTATTCTGATGGGGTTGCGGACTTGAGTCAAGTGACCCAAGGAGTCCAGCTTCGACGCGTTGTTTCATCAAAAACGTGCTTCTCCAAGTTTAGTACAAGACGGGCCGGTATGATAAACTGAATGCAATTCGGCGCTGAGGAGGATAATTGAACGGAGTGAGAGCGAGTATGAAAGACGAGGTCCTTTCGAATAAATACACCCCTGGGGTTTGGGTGGTCGCGGTGATTTCTGTGCCGCATCATCGTTATTTAGTAAGTGGCCTACAGGATGGATTGCCATCACGTTGTATCATAGGAGGACTTTGAAAAACGTCTCCGATCAAAAAAGGCAAATGCGGCACGAGTGTGGACACTGAGACCTACTAGGTTGGCAGGTATGCGGATGGTTTCCATGATTCAAAGTTTGAATATTGCTGATTTTTGGGTTAAGGCGCTGCCACAGGACTAATGTACATTGGCATGCGCTGGCGTCTCGGAAAAGGAATGTTCAATTTCCGCCTGGTCGGGCTTCCGTTCGGGAAGAGCTCCGTCCGTAATCGGCAGTACCGATCGTCGCGATATTTGTGATCTCTCGTCGGCATCGCCCTCCGCAGCCTTGATGGTGGGACCGTGGTCCCGAGTCAAAAACCTTTGAAAGCGTGCAAATGCGAATATGATCGAATCTTAGAAATAGAGGAAGGCCCATCTGCATCTCGTCTGCGCAGAGCCACGCAAGAATGGTGCGAGTTTACTGTGTTCGTCAGGTCATTCGCTGGAGGAGAAATTTCTCTTTCTTGTGGTGAAACACACCCCAAAGTGCCTGGTCGAGCAGGACCAATAGGCGCCATCAACGTGGCGATAACTGAAATGCGATGCGCTGTTAGTGCTGCTCATTCCGTCTGATCATCATCTCCGTTTCCCTAGAAAATCGGCATTTAATCAGCATCTCAGTCAGCAGTGATAATGCCTTCCGCAAGTGGTATCTGTCATCATCACTGATTTCCTGGGACCTGGATACCCTCCGCAGGAGTTTGATGTTCACGCCTCGGCATCCCGGCATGTCAAACCTCGCAAGATGATCCTGTGTGAGCGCATCTCCCTAGTTTCAGATATGGACACTGCGGTCACAAGCATATATAACGAGCCATCCGAGCGATGTACCCCATCCAAACTGCCCATTAGCTCCCTCCATCAAGTCCCACTGTAATCATGGTTCTCAAGCTCTACGGTTACACCAAGTCCACTTGCACCCGTCTCGTTGCCTTGATCTGCAAAGAGAAGGGGATCCCCTACGAACTCGTGACCGTCGACCTCTCCAAGCGCGAACACAAGGCTGCCGAGTACGTCAAGATCCAGCCATTCGGCCAGATTCCTTACATCGTGCGTTGAACCACACGAGTTCGTTACGGGGACACTGACCCATGATTGCATTGCTATCACAAGGATGACGACGGTTTCATCGTCTACGAGTCTCGCGCCATCGCTCGCTATTTAATCAGGAAATACCCCAACCAGGGCACTGCCGGCCTCATTCCCACCGATCCCAAGGAGGAAGCCTTGTTCGAACAAGCGGCCTCTGTCGAGGTCTCGAACTTTAACCCTCACGTTTCTGCTCTCGCGTACGAGAAGTTGTTCAAGAAGTATGTATATAGAATCTGCATGAGCGTCCGATTTCTGATCAGCGTGTCAAAGGCTGGGTGGTGGCCAGACAGACGAAGCCAGAGTTGCCGAGCAGCTTAAAAACCTTGAGGGGAGGCTCGATGCGTACGAGGTCATCCTCGGAAAGCAGAACTACTTGGCTGGCGACGTACGTCGATGATCGTGCCCGTGTTTATTCTGCTGATCACTCATGAACTTGCAGAAAGTGACCCTCGCTGACCTCCAGCACCTGCCTTACGGAAGCACGCTCTTCATCGTTGGTCTCGGCGACGTGCTTGAGAAGAGGCCCAACGTAGCCAGGTACGGGACTCGCGAGCTAGTCGTGCGATTAGTGTTAACTTGGTGTTCGATTCTAGGTGGTGGAAGGATATCTCTAGCAGGCCTGCTTGGCAAGCTGTCAAGGACGGGGCTTGATGAAGCAGTAACTTGAGCAAAACAAGGTACATGCACGGGTTCTTGTAGACTGTCGTGTACACCGCTGGTTCTGTACTTATATCTGATGTTCTTGTGTAAGGAAACACTATCAATGTGCTTGACTGTTCGCGGCGCGGAGGCCTGCTACCCGCGAGACAGCTCTATAGATGTGTGACACGGGGTCGATCTTAGATCTGACATAACGTGGGGTTCTCATATTTTGGCTGCGAGAGATTCGTTGGATTATCCGCGAGATCTACGATTGATCACTTAAGTGGATAAATATTGCCTCGCAAAAACGTGCACCAAGTACTTGCGAGGGTCCATGTACCCTTGTCTTTTGGCACTGCATACGTTGGTTGTGGATAATAATTGGGAGAGATCTAAGCAAGGTCCTCGTCCTGAAAGGAAGAACCACTCGACTCGGCAGGGAAGCCTGCGTAACGTGATCTTCGAGTTGATCTTGGATGCATTTACGTAGATCGGGTTTCAGAACACTGACAGGCTGAAGGTTATCAGTAAATTCCAGCGTGAAAATGAACAACATGAGATGAACTTTCACGGCCTAGCTCATTACATGCATAGCCCAGTCATCGAGGCCGTTCCATGACGCTGTGGTAATAAGTCAGTCGCTGCCAAATCAACTTCCCGCTATAGATTTATGTGGAAGACCAAAGTTACCGGCGCAGATACGACTGGGAGAGTTTTAGTGAGAGTCTGAGACGGACTTGAGTTGATGGCACATCTTGGTTGACACTGGTGCGGAATATATAATCGTCATATGTATTTATAGTCAGCACAGCAGCAAAGTATGTTCTCACCAAATGAGACCTTTTTTGCGTGGTATGGACCGACAATCAAGTTGCACGTGGCACCTTGCCATTGCAAATTGTGAGCCTACACCAAGGGCTGATCGTTGAGGACGAGATTTTTGTTAGTACCCGGCTCGTCAGCTACAAAGTAAAGCCATGAAATGCATGACAGTGGGAACATCATGTGTATTTTGGAGACTGTTCGGTGTGGTGTGGATATCGATGTGACGCCACATTCCCTAAAACGCAGGATCGTGGGGTTTCCCGGGCCTCGCCGCCAGCCTACTTGTACTCTGTTTCACGTCCACCACATGAACGTTCGCTCAACACTTGTCCACGTTACGCTTTGGTACGTAGAACGTGACGCGTATTTTACTCCATTTATGCCCATCGATCTCACTTCATATCTCGCACCGTTAGACCATTGTAAATCCCCCAAAACCTTCGCGCTCCTTTGCCTCTGACCATCTCCAATGGTGCCACGTCGCGTGCCTCAGTCTTTCAATACCTTGAGCCCACAGGATGCTTTCTCCTCATCGACGCCCTCCTCGCCCGCCAACATTGCTTTTCCGCTGTCACGCTCAACCTCTCCCTCGGGCATCTCCCATTTCCTTTCAAAACCCTCGAAATGGTTTGGGAGGAAGACGTCGGACCCGCGTTCCATCTCCGTCGGGCCCGAGCCCAGGCCAAGTACCGGTTCAGCCAGGCGGCCCAAAATCTCCAGACCCACAGACCCCCGCCCCATCCTCCCGTCCTTCCAGTCAGAACCCCACGCTATGGATGCCACCAAGTAAGTGCTCCCTTTCATCCATTTGTGCCGAGCCTCCTTATATCCGAATCAATTACGTGGCTTTTTTGTGACTTTACTGACATCATCGTACCCAGGTCCGTTGCAGAACTTACTTTTAAACCGAAGAAGTCAGTCGAATTAAATTCAGTATACCCATCTTCTTCCCACCAACCTTCCTCCGATATTGACGGTGGGCTTGGCGACCTTCGCAACATATCTCGCAAAACGTGGTCCAAGTCCGCAGATGACCTGAGAAGCTTCCCCGATCCATCCCTTTCCACGGCCGACGTTTCCTTTCAGCACAGGATACAAGAGTACCGTAATAGAAGCAATAGCAGCGCTACTCTGCATCCCGCCACTTCCACCAACAATGCTACTCCTAGCCCAACAATCCAGTCTTTTCCGTCCGCCATGGCCAATATATCTGATACCCCTCCCGATGACACTCTTATTATGAACGAACCTAATATATCCATATCCGTTTCCTCCCCCACCTCGGAAGGTTTCGTTTTACCTGATGATTCGCCACCTACGCCAAATGCTCGAATGCAGTCCTTCGCGCCGAGGTTACCGACAAAACTCTCTGCTTCCAAACTGGGCCTTTCTCCAAGTCCTAAAAGAAAAGGGTCAGGAGACTCAATGAAACCTCTCGACAGTGATAAATCCTCAGGCGCTTCAATGGGTCGTGGGGTTTTCCCTTTCACCCTCCAGGGCCCTTCTCACAAGCACTCGGCACCCAATCTAGCTGCACTCGCTCCCGCAACCCAACCCTCTTCTTCACTGTTAGCTCCACCCACCTCTCACGACGCGCCGGACGCAGACGAAGGTGTCATCTCGAGGCGAGCGTCTCAGATCACCTACCACTCTGGATTCATCAATCGGCTGACGGACGCTGCGCCGATGATACAAGCTTACCAGAAACCCTACAGCGCAGCTGCTAATTGCGCCCTGGCGAAGGGCTGGAAGCCATTTAAAGCCGAGCTTAAAGGGTCAAAGTTGTATTTCTTTAAACCACCAAGTGATAGAAGCGCTGCAATCAAGGAGTTGTTTCCTACAGGGGTCGTCCCTCCTAGTCTCGAAGATGAGGCGGTCGCTGAATTGGACGTCTCCGAGGAAGTCGGGAGGTCAGGAAGGGGGAGAGAAGATGGTGTTGGGTCTATTGGAAGGAAGAAGCGAGCGTATTGGGGGAAAAGGACGCATCCAGAGCTAGTGATCAGCGAAGGGCATATCGTGAAGGGAACCTTCGAAGCTCTCGTGCATGAAGCTGTGTTCGCAACAACGTTCGTCGTCGTTCCTGCCGCTAACGGGCATTCCGAATCTGCGGAGCCTTTTGCAGATGGGAGAAGTCCCGAGTGGAAGGATTTCTCCTCTGCAATCATCCTCTGCCTCCCTTCCTTCGTGGACCAGTCGAAGTTCGAGAACGAATTTACTCGCCTTTGCTCTAATCTGCTCAATGGAGCCGACGAGGATACCAAAGAGACCGAACGCAGCAGAGTAGTTTGGATGGCTCAAGAATATGTCAGATATTATGGTACCCCATCTGACGAGTCTGGTTGGCGAGAGTTCACGTCCAGCACTATTCCCAACTTTAACAATAATCCTCTCTCCCCCAATGGTGGCATGCCCAAGTCTGTTTCTACCCAGGCGATTTATACACCGTCTCCGAACCCGAACTTGGGAAGCCCACAGGTGGACGCTACGAGTGTAGTTTCTCCGAATCTCGGGACATTCTCGCCAAGACCTGAAGACGGCAAGATGGCTTCTTTAATGGAAGCGCTAGGAACACCGGGTGTTCCACCTACTTCTCTAGGAAAACCGCTCAATCCTCGACAACAACGCCCACAGCTTCCATTCGCCGACACAGTGGAGCGATCGCCAAGAATTTGGGCAATGCTCGCACAAGATGGTTTCTCTCGTGAATTCCTTTCGCTTCTCGATCCCCACCTAATTGCTCTCAGTCTCCAAACATTCCATCGACGTGCGTTCCAGGATTTTCCCGACAATCTGACTGTTGACCACGTCCTCGGAGTGGACGCCTCTCCTGGCGCTTCCGACGATGCCGGCGAGGCCCAGACGGAGTTGCCACACCCGGCCAAGTTCTTTGGCAGCTGTGATCATCCCCACTGGCTGACAAAATTGCTTCTGATGCAAATCCTTGGTTCGGATTCATCCAATACGAACAATTCGCAGCTGGACCGAACGTCTCGCACGCACTCGCGCACCGAGGTCATTTCAATTTGGTCCAGGGTTGGAGAACTCTGTCGTACCGCCGGAGATGAGTGTTCCTGGAAGGCGATATCGGCTGCATTGTGCTCCCATCCCGTAGCGAGGTTGACAAAAGCCTGGAGGCGTGCTGACAGACAGAGTGTCATCGCTGTCGAATCGTGGATTTATCCCGAGAATGACGGGCATGTGGCCACTGCGAGAGAGCCGATGATGACCGCTTGGGGAGGAGACACGAAGGAGCAGATGCGCTACGAATTAGATCGTGCGCGAAACGAGGTAGACGAACATTGGGCCACCGAGCCGCTTCTGAAGGCCAAGAATATATTCGAGGGTTTCCGGACGCGCTTTGCGCTTTGTTCTAGGACGCCAGTGGAGACTGCTTCCCTTTCGCCGGACGTTGTCAAGTTGGTTTCGCTCTGGGAGGATTTATATCAAGGGAGAAACGTGCAGAATGCGTTTTCTCTGAAATTTCAGCGGTACGTTTCATCAAGTAAGGGCTTGGGGATGGATATTGATGCCGGTGCTAGTGTCGACCAGTTCATGTCCCTCTCCTTGGCTGCCGAGCCGAGGAGGAAAGGACTGTTCGAACCATTTTTCTGGAGTCAGTCCGCTGCGCCTCCTCAAACACATTGTCATCCACTGGTTCCCCTTCTCTTTGTCGAACCTTTGCCCACTGTCTCGCTTATTGATCGGGGTCAGGTGTGGAGAGGTCGTCTCGAGAGCGGGCCAACAAAACTCAGCGTGGAAGAGCTCCAACAACTTCGTAACATCGACACCTCTTTGCGTCCGTTCGGAAAAAATGATGCTTCAGCGAGTAAAGATAGATTGCTCAAAATTGGAGATGTCGATCTAGGAGGGACCGCTATTCCTGTGTATGATGGAGAGCTACTTCTCGTAGCACGACCAGACAGGGATGGCTCAGGTTCGCGACCCGCTTCACGTGCTCCGTCTCGCCCACCTAGTTCGGCGATCGAAACGTCAGGTAACGATAGAACGATAGTTCGTACGCCGTCCATCCGAGTGAAACCAGGCTCTTCCCAAGGACTGGAGCGCAAGAGCAGCATGCAACGAAGGAACTCTCTGCCTGCTATATCCCAACGTGCTAACCATCCCGTCATGACGGAGGTCTCTACCGAACGGCCCATCCGAGTACTTGTGCAAGCTGGGACCCTGGATAGGTTGGTGAACGTACTCATCCATGGTCTCAAAGGCGTTTCAGTTGCAGTGGCGGATGATAACGGGGAAACATCATTGCGGGATGGGAATACCAGGGATTTAGTCGTCGATCACTCCGAGTTTGCGCGGGTGTGGTGGAATGTGTTCCGCAGCTTCGTGACACCGATCGTATTTTTCGAGGTGAGCCTGAGGTTTTCTTCGGTGCGTCTTCTCGGTGGCTCACAAAATCCAGCTTTTGCGAAAACGGTTCGTAGGGAGTCGACCCTCTACCAACACCTCTACGAACGCGCCGATCCACGTTGTACAATACCGTTCTGAAATCTTTGGGGCTGTAAAGGAGTGGATTACCACCGGTGGGGGTGCGCAGGACTGTCTAGATGACGTCCAGCTCTACGAGACGGTTAAAGCCTTTTTGGAAGCACCGCTGGATCGTTCGGTGCCCGACTGCGCTCCCGCCGACGATGGCCCTGAGCTTGCCCAAGCCTGGGATGAATTGGAAGCAACGAGAAAGGACACGCTGTCGACGTTTATATCCCATACCTTGCGTCCACCAGTGCTCGCCATTGCTGTCCTTCGATCCACGGGAACGGTTTCGCAAAATCGAAGCTTCGGGAATCAAGCGCCAGATTTCGATCGGGTTACCGCTGAGGATTTGGTGGAGAATTTGAACGCTATGGGTTATGCTGCATTCAGTAACATTTCGGAAGAAGTGCGTATTTTCCGCTGGTATGACTGGTCCTCTATTGACGTTTGTATCAAGGATTTGTTTATCACTGCTGATTTACTTGAAGTACAAAGCGCTGACCGGACGGGTTGGTTTTCTGCGCGGGAAACCAGCTCCTTGGATGACGTCGACATTCAGACGATGTACTCCCATCTCATGGAGGTCGAACCATCGTCGATGATATGCGACTCTCAGGACTCCGTTTACCGTCTCCTTCCGCCAAGCGTCCGGAGCTGTATACGGGCCTACAACATCCTCCGCAAATGGATAATCTCGAAGTTCGTAGCGCCGAAACTTGGCATTCGGAACCGGCAGGCTCGCATGGACTTGTGTATACGAGCCATCGAAATCGCCCGTTTGCGCAGCCTTGAGGGAGGTGCTGGCCTTGCTGAAACCCACGAACGAGCCGTTGTACGATCGTTTGTCGAAGCCGTCCTCACTGCCGCCATCATTAGCCCCGCGAGTCGGATGCATCATCGTCCGTGGCAGAATGTGGCCAGTATCCGTGGTGTCCACTGTGATAGCCTCGGCGCTCTATTATCGCGACCGACGGTTCCGAAGAAGTCGTATGGAGATCCGCTGATCGTCGATATTAGTTGGCTTCTAGAACGTATACTCGAGATTGTCAGTATACCGAATGCCGTGACGATATCCCCGGAGGATCCGCAATCTATTATTAACCTGGATAAGCGAAGGTCAGGATTTTTTTCCGGGGGGGTCATCGATGTTTGCCCTGTGCTGATGCTGTTCTCAAGACACTTGTGCGACGTCATACTCAACACGCCGACGTTGCACAGCAAGCGTGGTCTTTCCAGGGAGGATGTCGACCGACGAGACTTTGAGCGCCTGAACAATATCGAAAAGGAAGTGGGCCTCCTTCACTTTGATCTTCGCAGTATCAAGGAGGAAGCACAGCGAGAAGCCTTGCAAGCCCAAACTAGTGGTTCTGCTTCCGCAAAAAAGGTCGTCCGACCTTTCCATCGTCTTGTCACGCTCCAGCACGAAAAGAGCAAACGAGACAGGTACCTGTACGATCGGCTCAGCAAAGACAAGAAACAGGAGCAATTGCGGATGGAACGGCGGGACGAGTACCTGAACAAGGTGATGCGGCCCCGAAAAACAATGACTCCGGCCCAGAAGCAGCATCGTATGAAGAAGAGCTACTCGTCTGCGTTCTTCCAGTTGATGCGACCCATTTCGAGTGCGTTTACGGACCACACGTTGGTTACGAAAAAGTCTCCCGCAGAGCTGGATTTCACGCTGTCAGGGAAACCGTCGCTGGTGCTCTCCATCGTGGGTGCCAAAGTGGCTCACTTCATCAACAATGAAAGGTCGTATATGTTCCAGCTGGATACGGAAGAGGGAGAGCAATACTTGCTGCAGGCATTTTCGAGGCCGGAGATGACGAGATGGATAGATACGATCACGAATGTGTCCAAGGTTGCTGCGAAGCGACGTCTGACGTACCTCGGCAACTCTCCTAAACCTCAATTGTCCGACCATATTATCGATCCTGTCGGGGCACCGTCGACCTCCCGGGATCCTAGTGCTGGTGGGTGTTGCTTTGATTCCCGTGGCCAAGATAACGGTACTGATGGCTACCTAGTCTTTGGTGTGGAACTGGAGTTCTTGCTTGAACGTGAAGCAGATGGGGCAGAAGTCTTGCCTGGCACGATCCCTTCTGCGATTGCGAGCTGTCTGTTGGAAGTCGAGGCCCGTGGGTTGAGTGAAGTTGGAATTTGTGAGTCTGTCCCCCCGTCGCGGTGGCAAGCTGTCTTTGACGTCGATGCGCCCTAGATCGTATTGCAGGAGCTACTTCTGAAATCAATGCCCTCCGCGACGCGTTCAACAGGGGTGAAATGCCTATTACTGAGAGCTCGGATATCTATGCGATCGGTGACTTGATCAAGTCATGGTTTAGGATTTTACCAGAGCCTGTGTTCCCTGCGTCGGCGTACTTTGCTATCATCGAAGCCATCAGTGCGTCGGTTTCTTTGTCCCATATTCCCGTCTGATCCCCCGTGTCATTACAGAGGTGGAAAATCTGCATGCACGGTTGTCGAGCATCCGATGTGTCGTTCATGCGCTACCACGTGCCAACTTTGATTTACTGAAGCGCGTTGCTGAACACCTCGACAAGTGCGTCTTTTTCCTGGCAAAAATAGCGCATTCACCTTACTGTTGCATCCAGAGTCACCGATTTTGAGGAGCAGAACCACATGACAGCGGAAGCGCTCGCTATCGTGTTCAGTCCGAACCTGCTGCGAGCACCTCAAAACGACTTTGCTCTCATCCTCGCCAATATGGGACATACGCACAAACTTGTCAAGGCCCTCATCACTCACGTACGTCGCTGGATCGAGGGGCGTGAGCATGACACTGACTCGAAACGTAGTTCCATGTCATATTTGACGAAGATTACGAGGCAGAAAATGATGTAGAAGAGGATGATATGGAAGCACCGATCCTGGAGGAAGAGGAGGAAGAAGAAGAAGACATAGCTCCATCCCAGTCGACACATACTGGGTATGAAGAATGATAAACCGACGATGGTGCATGTACACGCTCATTGGGAGGCATCTTTCAAAAATCTTTCTACACTGGTGGACGCTCGTGTTGTGTTACTTCTCTGGCACTCTTCCTTTTGATCTCTTTCTCACCTTGTCAGTCTACGGCACATTTATCATGGACATGTACAATTCCCAATCACACGGCACTCCTCTCGGCTTTCTTTTTTTTAATATGTTGGTCCATCATCAATTTATCCATTGGTCGGAACTGGCACAAAAATTATTATTGTACTGCAGTCTAGCTAAACTTGCCCCACCAAATGATACCTGTCTAGTTATTTTCATTCCAGTTAACTGAGGTACTAGGAGTCATGCGAGACCATACCTCAACATCGACAGGCCTTTCGATCCAGCGCGGTCGCGTACCGCTTCACGGCATGCTGGGTGAGGCCCTTGAGCCCACTCCCATACGCATCCACGGGCACACTATCATGTGCCACTCGTAATTGCAAAATGATCTAGCGGTGGCCAGTGCCGGATGTGGTACCCGAATGGGAACACCCGGGATTTATAACAGCGCCACAAGCATCTGTTTTGGGCCATACCAAATGATTTTCATGTTGAATTTGTCTAAGCCCCTAAGAAGAGTGGAACGACTATCTTCACCTACCTAAAGTGCCACCTACGGAAGACTAGTCTAAGCCATGGAAGTACAAACGAAGAAGCGACGACGAGGAGAAGTCGACCGTTTGTCCGCGGCTCAACTTGAAGCAACTCTTGATGAAGCAATCCTGTCTCAGGGCAGTGCTGCGCTCGCCCTCATCTATCTCATCGATCACTATGAATTTGACTTGGATGCTTTGAAGGATAGACTTGCTGGTATGTGATTCAAAATTGCATCGCTGTATTTGACAGAGGTTCTCTAGCCAAAGGTCTGGACGTCTCTTCCGGAGTCACATACAAACAAATTGCTCCATTTGTGGGCCTCCAACCTAACCTACATCTGCGGGACGCTCCAACGTTCAAAATGCATCGTGCTCGTATTCCCGATGCTTTCTTTAAAGCGATCATTGAAGACATCGAAATTGTCATGAAGCAATATGGACCCCCCATCGATCACAAGAGCGAGGCGAGGTCCAGATTTCTGGCTCCGGTAAGTGTTTAGAGATCGCCCCACAAAAGTCATCTTAGCTTGTTCTCGTAGGTCTTCAATCGAACCGTTGCTTTGTTTGGTCTATTGATCAGCAATACACCCGAATCGATCATGCCAGGACGCATCACGACTCAAGGCCACATTGACCAATTCAGAGTGTTTGGGGGACTCGCTGTCGTCTACATCGAGGTTAAACAGGTTGGGTCATGCGATGAACGCTTAAATGCTGTAGCGCAACTTATTGCCGAAGCAGATGGTATGTATCTCCGCCAACACCAGTGCCCTATCTTGACATTTTTCTATATTGATAATAGCATGTGATTGCGCCAACAGCAACCTCGGATTCAGTGCCTTTCCGATATATGGTATCTTGTGCGACGGAAATTCGTTTGAATTTTTTTGCTTCGACTCAAGTACCAAACCTCCGACTTTTTCCCGCTATCAACACAGTTCGGCCCCGTCGCGCTATGTCCTCTCCGTGGCGGATCCGTCGGGCCATAGCACCATCGACTTCATCGCAAGCTTGCGCCCAATTTGTGAAACCATTTTCTACTTTCTTCTTTTAGGCTATACGACAGGAATTCAAGCGCAATTTCAGCGATCTTGTTCTCGGGGAGAGGAGAATGGCAAGAGACGAGAGAGTACAGATGCTTGGCAAACAACCAATCGTCTCGCTGAGCAAGCGCTGCAACAAGCAATTGTAGCGACTGCTGAAGCGGCTAGCGGCGACTATATCCAGGCGGACAACATTGCGAAAGGTGCCTCAAAATATCTAAAAGCAAGGTCAGTTTTGACCTTTGCCGAGCTTGAAGGATCGTGAACTGACTATGTACTTACCGAGGTAGCATTGCAGCTGCACCCTCCATTTACCAACGGCGAGAGTGCGACATTATGCAGGAGTGGGATCAAGATCGAGTCCGTGCTGCGTGAATTTCGGTTTTAGGCTACACCTTGCACTGTTTTCCTGCCTTCTGCACGCTGTTTCATTGTGCGTCGTTCTTTGACTCCCCAGCATATATCAGCCCTTGACAGGCCCAGAAACTCACTTTGCACATTGAATACATCCGTCCCACCCGATGGTTAGACCAGAGGAAGTGTCAGTGAGACGCCATACACCAAGTTTCTAGCCATTTCGTGCAACGTTTCTATACGCTGCCTCGATTTCGCCGTGAATTAAATGCAGTAGGATTATTAACCCTGAGGCCTTGGGTTCATTCACGCCTAAGTAAAAACCTTAGCCCGGTCCACCTGCTGGCATTCCACAATGATGAAGTGCTGACCATCATCGAGCAAGAACGTTCGGGATCTATGCGACCTCAAGGGGATCGCATTGGGCGGATATCTGCGAGCGAAGCAGGCGTGAACGGCGAGGGGAGGCTCGATGTCGATAGATCTGGAAGGCTGTCAGCTGCGTTCGACGGCGCGTCGTTGGGACGGGCACGCACTCTCGAGCTCCGCAAGCGCTTTCGTGCATGCGAGTTCGTAGCCCTTGGGCTCCGCGAAACTCTCACCTTGTTCTTCAGAGGGCGACGGGCGTCCCTCCAACGCAGGTTTGTGTCGTAGTTTGTCTGTCCCCTTACTCATAAGGTCCAGGAACTTACATTCCGTGTGGCGTAGTGCAACGACCTCTTCACCAAACGTTTCATAAAAGTCGGCGAGTAGATCGTCGAGGAGAGCGGCTGTGGTACGGTGTATTTTGTTGAGAACGATGGAGGTTCAACCTTCGTCCACAACATGAAATCAGTCAGACTCGAAGGGATAGGGAATTGCCACCCACCCAACTCGTCGGCGTTGTGCAACAATCGTAAAATGGGGTGTGCCGCTTAGGCCCATCATGGTCTTATAAGCACAGTCGAATCTGTCATAACCCATACCCCTTGGGATAGGCCCAGGGGTATGGCTTCTGGGAGAGTATGGGTTTTGATTGAGGCTGGAAGCACTGAAAATGAACGGGAAATAGAAAATTGTATGTTTTCACAGAGTATGGGTCATATGACAGGTATGGGGTATTACAGAGTCGACTGTACATAACCTGCTGTAAGTATTGGTCGTGTCTGCCGCAGGCCAGTGGCCCGAGGTGAGGCGACAGGCCCAAAAGGGCAGCTATGTAGCTGACGCTATTCTCGAACGGATCCGAATGACGTACGGGTTGGACAAACCCTCAGATCATTGCAATTTCAAACTCCTAAACTCCGCAGTTTGACGTTGAACGTTGATCCACCATCTCCAGGTCCACCAGCCTGGCATATAAGGATAAGGTCCAGGTAACATTCACCAGTTACAACGCTTCCGACGCGATGGGTGAGCATTGTTTTCGACTTTCTCTCTCAGGCTACTCTCTAATCACTTCATGTACTTACGGCTCATTTGCAGGCAAAGCAGTTGAATTCTGGATCCTTCTTGGTAACAAGCTGGTGCCTGTTTCCGCTGAACCCGATGACCCCCTTGCCATGCTCTTCACTGATCTCCCAAAAAATGTCGCTGCGGCCAAACACCTTCCTGCTAATATTGCATTTGACGAGTGCGAGTTCTACCAGTTGAAAACTCCAGTGTTACTCTCCAGGCATGACGTGCAGCAAGCATGCTTAGAGGAGAGTAATAGGATCCACGTCGACCCCATAAGAACGTCGGTTGTTCTATTAGCTCCAAAGTTTTCCAGAAACTATGTCAATTTAGTCATTGAACTTCCTGATCGTAAGCAAATTTGGGTTCCGAGTGCTCTATGTTGCTAATTGCAATGTTTTATTAGCATTTGGGGAGTCGAACAAGGCAATTGGGAAGTTAACACAGAATCACGGCACCCTGTTCAAATGTCTCCAAGTATCGGTGAAGAACCTGAAGACATGGCGTCAAGAAGACGTGCAGAGGAATTTGCAGGGTGGTATTCTCACGACCAACATCGATCGTCTGGCATCTGCATTCAAGGAAATTCAGGATGCTCTGGAGCAGCAACGCCAGTATCGGGTATGTGCCTTGTATGTCGTGTGTTGTGACATTCTCCAGTTGATACGGGATCATTCCAGGCAACCGATAATGACCGGGATTTTCAAAATGCTCGTAGCTACCGGACGCAGTTTGACCGTGTCTTTACGCCTGACATAGCTGGGTCACGCATCGTTAGTTCAACACGTCGCTTCTTCACCGGTCGTCGTGAGGACGCGGAGATGCAGACGGTGATCAGTGATCGAGAATTTGCAGCGTTCTATAACCTTCTCCGGTGTTTCGATATGGACGTGTCGATGATCGCCCACAATACTTCTTCGTCTCTCAAGGCAAGCAACTTCACTGTCCACTTCATTCAACCTCCATTCTTCTCCGAGATCCACGACGATTCTCGCGGCTTCAAGTACCAACAGTAGGCACTGATTCGCGTTCATATATCTTTATCACCAACAATCTTTCAGGGAGAAATCGTGGAGTTTTCCTGTATTTGTAGAGACGAGGTCAGCTCGGAATGCCTTTCGGAAATTCACACCTAGGAGTGACTGGATGGTCGTCTCTCCTCAATTTGAGATCCCATTCGTCATCTCTGAAGTGATATCGGATAAGAAGGAGGAGGACCGCTGCAAAATGCTTGTTGAAGCGATTGCTCTTGCCCGTGCGGGACGATTTCTTTTGCGATCTGGCTCGAAGAAAAGGTTTTTCGTAGTGGCCATCTATGTCGATGCTGGCATGGTCGCGTCTCGGTATATAGTGATGCAAACCGAGGGTGGTAACACGGCACAAGATAATAAGCCGGTCAGTGTTCACGGTATTGTCGTAATGAGCTACTCAAGGAAGTGCAGGTGTCCATTTATCAGGAAGACTTCAACCTCCAAGTGGTGAACGAAGAGGTAAATTTTCTGCGCGAGATGTACAATCTAGCGACACAGATCAGTGCGTTGTCTGGCGAGTTGGACCAGGACAAGAAAGGGAGCCTTCGTGACATTCAGACTGCGGCGAGTAAAGTTATGTCGCTCAGCTCAACAATACACCAAAAGATGACATCCGGCGGGACTACCATGGAAACTATCACGGAGGGAGCTGCAGGGACCTCGGGGCCACAAGACGAAGATGATCTGGGTGTTTTCAAGGCGGAAGATATCCAGAACGTTCTGCATCAGATGAATTACAAGATCGAATTCATCCCATGGGGGGTGCGAGTTCTTGTCTTCGATGGTATTCGGGCTAACGCTTACCCTAGCACCCTCAACTTGCCGTGATCGAAAACAAAACTGGCGACAAGCACGGATACCTCAAGTTCGTGGAACGAGAGGGGGAGGTCAAGATTCTACAATACCTCACGGAGATCGAGTCGCCGTCAAACCACACAATCTCTGGTGTTCGGTTCTGGCCCGTTGGGGGAGGCACCGTGATATCAATGCCTGTCGCTGGCGGTTGGCTGACGTCGTTGGATAGCCCCAACGAGCAATTGTGGTCTGTGGCCCTACAGCTCGTCGAAGCAGTCGCGTTCATGCACGAGCATAATGTCGCCCACATGGATCTGAAGCCGCAGAACGTCATCATTCCTGCAGAAGGCGGGCGTCTGTCCATAATCGACTTTAGCGTCTCCGTTCGTGTCAGTGGCCCAGATGCCACATACAGCGGTGTTATTGGTACGGAAGACTACATTGCTCCTGAAGTTCGCAAGGGACAGTATAAGCCGATGCTTGCCGATCTGTGGAGTTGCGGCAGAACATTGGAGGAATTGTGTGCATGCTGCCATTCCTCGGCAGATCGCACGAGGCTCCTGGAGATAGCCGGACGACTTACGAAGCGGGATCCGGAGGCGCGCCCGAAGATGTCTACCGTTTTAGAGTGGATGGCTTCTACCCGGCGAGGAGAGAACAAAGTTGTACCCCCCACTGTGCCGTAGGACAAAGTCTCGTATGGTTCTTCATTGTGCTTATAACCGTTTGCAGGGCTTTTCCGACAATATCAGTATCTCCCGTTTGCGCTTGAGTGATCTCCCTTCCAATTACGAACATGAGCTCGACATTCCCCGTACAAGCTTGTACACTGTTGTCATTGGAACCTGTTAGAGTGCGTGTTTGTCAAGTAGCCTCAAATTGTATTATCCCCGACTCCCACGGTAGTGGGAGAGGGTTTTTGTCGCTCGCAAATTTCAGGCACTCTGTCAATGAGTTTGCAGGGCAGTTTTGTTCATGTTTGGCAGGATCACGTGAACTGTGTGCATTTTCGCTCGAGCGGAGTTCCTCTTTTCTTCGAGATCGAGACTGTCAGCACTGTTCGTCCCCAGAGTCAGAGTTTACAGGTTATCGTGCTGATGTGAGTTTTCTTCCTCGTTTATCATGTTGGGTTCGACTGTACTAACAACAGCTTTCTGTGCGATAGGTTTGTCCAGAAATCTCCATGCTGTGTCACTCGTGTTCTCGATGAACACGAGTGTCCAGTAGAGGGTGTCCTACATCTTCTTGATGAATATCCTATCTATTATGATCCAATTTATCATCCGTCTTGTCATCATTCGCTGTTTGAATCATCTGAAAATTTTTGTCTCTGGTTAAGAGTGGCTCTTCAGTCCCACTCGTCGTCATGCTCATCTTGTGTTCTCGCCTTTGAAGGTTCTGTGGTATGGGATGGTGTTGTGATCAAACTATGTCATGCTGGATTCAGTTTGACGCTCCCCTTGCAGTATTTCGAGAATCCCCTGTACACTCATTGCCGTCTTATGAAACTTTTTCATGCTAGATTAAGTCTGCCATCCCTTGTGTCTGAGCTGCTTGAATTCCACAAGGATGAGTACCCCCAGTGGTTGTTCTACGAAGATGATGTTCGTCGACGTAACCTTTCGGCTCTAAATGGTGATGTGCTCGCCCACTCGTCAGCTTCGCTGCCTCGAAGATCGAAGATTCGTAATAAATCAGCATATATTGACTCCATTTTGGCGCAACTACATGAATTTCGGGATATCGTTTTCGAGGGATTCGTGAGGTTGCCCTCGATCATAGCTGACATCTCGCTACCTGTCAACTGCAATCGTCAACGTGTCCCTCTTTCGTTGGTTTATTTGGAAGCTATGTTTGGAAAAGAGGTTGCTGTTATGTTATGGAAACCAACCTGTATCATCTCGGCTAGGGGTTCAGAGGTGATGGTTACACTTGACTGGGCGACTGTCCCTCGGAATGAGCTTGTACAGCGTCTTAATGATGTCTCGTTTGAAGATGTTTGTAACAGTATTCGCCATATTTCTTTGGGTGAACAGCAGGACGTCAGCATGCGTAGCCGTCGAAAGGCTTGCACCGGTCTTGTTGAGCATGTTCTTCAGCGTATTGAATTCCTTGAATCAGTCAGTTTGTCTGAACTCTGCGACATATATTTGGCATATTCTCCACATTCTCGGGGCGATGAAATCCATTCATATGGTGAACTTGTGAAGCTAACCCTCATGTGTGAGTATGGCAGTGACATCATCGGAAAACTGTCGAATAGACGACCATCAGCCTCTGAAATTGGTAAGATCAAGAGACGAGAAGATAAAACTCGCCAGGTTGCAGAGCGGAAGTTGGAGATTGCTCGATTGGAAACTGAATGGCCGACAGTTGTCCCAAAGGAAGTATGTAGTTTGGAATTGTCTGGCCCATTACCGAGAAGGGACATGTTGGACTGAACCACCTGTATGTTCCGTCTGTGCACAGTACCAACGTGGCGTTCAGACAATCAATGTGACTTCAAGTTCAGTCGATGGTCTCGCCCCCCAGGCCAACATTAACATACTTCGACTGAAAGATGAGTTTATCATCCATAAAGCTGTCATTCAGTCTTTATCAACAAGATTTTCCTTTGTAAACAACTCACTTGATGGTCTCATGCTCGAGAAACAGGGTGTGGTTGAGGACACAGTAGATTCGGCCATCATCAACATATGTTCTGATTGTCTCACATACCTCGAAAAGGGCAAAATCCCTCGCTTTGCACTGGCAAACTGTCTATATCGCGGCGAGCTGCCTTTGCAGTTTCAGGATTTGACGTGGGTAGAAGAAAAGATATGTGCATTATACTGTAGCACTGTGCATGTCACCTGACTGTTTCAGTCGTCAGATCCATCTCATCCTCGAGTATTTCATGGAAATACCTGTGCTCACGACATGAATATTGTATCAACAGCGGAAGTTCTCCCTCGTGCGCCATCAGATGTACATAAATGGATTTTTGAGTGTCGTGTTTGTTGGGCCATCCAGGTTCGATCTGAAGAATCTGGCTACAATGTTTAGAGTGCGTAAGGCGAAGGTTTGGGATTTCCTCTTGTGGTTGAAACACCATAACCGTTTGTATGCAGATATACCTCTCGATAGCGATATTTTAAACTTATATCCTGATGATGGTGTCATTCCAGGTTTGGGTGACTGTGTAGTTGAGGACAATGAATTGGTTGCTAGCGCAGTGTTTGAAGAAGAAACAGCAGGCTTTGAGAGTCATCCTGTGGCTCTGTTATTGGATCCAGGCGACTCCTCAACAAGTTCAACAACAGACGAGGAAAAGGAAATAACTCTTCTTGAGAAAATGGGTGTATCCGATCCCGAAAGTGTGAATCTGAATGGGCAAACTTTTACCGCATTGGCATTGAGAAATTTGGTTCCAGGAGGTTCGAACTGTGCCCCAATGCCGAACCTGATTGTCTACCGTGGTTCTAGAGCGATTGGTGAGTACAACAATCCTGACTTACTTCCTGGGATGTATCCCTCCTTGTTTCCACTTGGTATTGGTGGATTTGAGTACAGCACACGTCCCACACCCATATCGTTCCAGCATCAAGCTCAGTATCTGCTTAATATTTGTGATCGTTCCTTTAGGTATCACCACTCATTTATGTTTGTTGCGCTCAATATTATTCAGCGACAGACAGCACATTTGCATACTTATTTCACCTGCAAGAGATCAAACTTCCTCCACATAGCTCGGCAACTCACTCAAGTCTCTTCAAGGGTGCTAGAGAATCTTGCTTCACGTCTTGAGAATGAGTGGAGTTTGTCTGAACTGGGTGAGGATGAAAAAAATGCTTTCAGTCTGCTCAAACACGTCAATACCATCGCTGCTCGTATTCCTGGATCCAAAGCCTCGAAGATCTTTATTCGAAATGAGATTCGCAGTTATTATGGCTACTTTGGACTTCCTCATCTCTTTTTTACTTTTAATCCTTCGGCTGCTCACAGTCCAATCTTGCAGGTTATGTGTGGTGATCAAACAGTTGATCTATCCAATCGCTTCCCTCGCCTCGTTTCAGCACGTGAACGTGCCATTCGACTTGCCAAGGACCCTGTTGCAGCTGCAGATTTTTTTGAATTTTCTGTACGTTGCTGTTTCGAATATTTACTGGGTTGGGATTACAAGAAAGGTCATTCCTCAGAAGATGGTGGTATATTGGGTCAGTTGCATGCATTCTATGGTACATCAGAGTACACTGAACATGGTTGCCTTCATGGCCATTTTCTCCTTTGGTTGCGAGGTGGGCTGAATCCCTCTAACATCCATACTAAATTATGCGATGAACATTACCAATCACAGTTTTTTGCCTTTTTTGATGATATTATCCAACACCACTTTCCAGACATCGAAGTCCCATTGGACCCAAAATTTGAACCTCGTGTTGAACACCCACCTCCCCCTCCCGATGTGAAGCTGCTGACTGAAAACAAACATGTGTTCGATGAGGTTCTTGGAGAATGGGAATCTATTTTTCAGTCTGAAGTAAAGAAGTGTGGAGAGGCTTTGCAAAGACACCATTGTCGTGCAGTCTGTCACAAGTATGGCAATGAAGGAAAGTGTCGTTTTCAATTTCCACATGAAATAGTGGAGAAATCTCATTTTGACAGTGACATGAATGTAATCAGTCTTATGTGTCGTGATGGTACGGTTAATTATTTCAATCAGTATATCCTAGTGTTTTGTCATCACAATCACGATCTCAAGTGCATCCTGTCAGGGAAGAGTGCAAAAGCTGCTATGTTCTATATTTCGGACTATATCACAAAAATGGGATTAAAGACGTATGAAATGCTTTCATTGCTGTCACGTGTAGTTGCTTGGATGCCGTCTGTTGATCAAGTTGATGCTGGGATTGATGGAGCAAGAACATTATTGCATAAGTGTCTTTCTCAGTTTAACCGCCAGCAACAAATCCATTCTCAGCAGGCAGCTAGGTACATCAAAGGATTTGATGACAGTATCTCTTCTCACTGAATGACCCCCATACTGTCATCCCTCATGGTCAGTTATGTAAAAGAGCTAGCAGGATCATGTGTGGTTGACAATGAAGTTAATGAGTTTGACGACAACCACGACCATGTTGGTGTTGAACATTCACGCCTTTGAAGCTGGTGGAGGCTAATCAGTTACATCATTACTTGTATCGTGGCGACACATTATCAAACATGAATTTCTATGATTTTTGTCGCTGTGTTCGAGTACAAGCGAAGTCACAGAGTAAAAGAAACAAGAACACAGCAGATACTCGTCTCGGGGTGCTTCGCCGACACATACTTAAAAGGGAACATCCTCAGCATGAGACTCATGAGCTGGTAGAACACACAAATGAACTTCGTGGTAATGGTGTGGGAGAATTTGTTCCTCAAATCGTGGGTATGTCTATTCCACAGTCAACACACGGAATTACTTGGATGTTATTTGTATTATGTCACTTCAAACCGTTTAGCTGTGATTCCCCCCTATTGGACACGAATGAGAACATAGAAGATGTGTACAGTAAGTTTGAGTTCTCTGTCGATAGCAGAAGAGTGATGGACAACTGGGAGGCAATTCATGAGTGTGAAGACCAGCATGATGCTGAATGACTGCACAAACAAGCTCAATGTACCAAGCATGGTGAAGCAGATGTAAACTTTCCAGATGAAGATGATAATCTGGATGAAATTGATAACCTTCGACCATCTGTTCAATGTGCAGAGGGTGATTTTAAAGTGCAACAAATGATTCTGCTTCTGAAACAATCAGGTTGGATAGATTTGCAATCCAAAAACACACCTGGAATCACATCCAGCATGGGAAAGCCTAAGGTTATTGATGTTTCGGAACAGCAACTCAAAATGTGGAAGCGCAAGATCAAAGCACAAGAACTTGTGATAGCTGATGCTCGGCAAAATGTGTTGAATCCTGACAAACAGAGTGAATCCATTAGACCGGTTAGCGATGCATGCGAGACTGTTATCAGTGACCTAAACACATTACAGTCTGAGAAGGGCAAGTGTCACAATATGGAGATAACCAAACAAGAGACACCTCAGATCGATCTTGGAGGACCTCAGACCATAATAGACCATGTCGGAAAAGAAAACTCACTCAACAAGAAACAGTGGGTTGCATTTAGAATTATTGCCAATCATTTTGTGGTGAACCATATTGAAGGGAATGGAGACAAATCACAATCTGATGGATTAACGATGCTTATGACGGGTCCGGGAGGTACGGGAAAAACTCATGTCATGAGATCAGTCAGAACAGTCATGGAGCACTATGGGTGTGGTCACATTATTCGATTTTTAGCACCAACTGGCACTGCTGCATCCCTTGTAGACGGCATGACAGTCCATAAAGGCCTAGGAATAAAAATCAAATCAAATCATAAAGGTAAAGGAAACCGTCTACCCAGCGAAAGCGGAGAGGACTATACTGTGCTTATCACCGTTCAGAACCGCACAAAGCTTCGAGACGAATGGAAAAATGTGGAGTACCTACTTTTGGATGAGGCTTCCTTGTTATCACTCCAACTTCTTGCTGACATTGACCACGCTCTGTGTTTCGCAAAGGAAAGGCCCAACACATGGTTTGGTGGTGTCACCATGATCTTTTCAGGTGACTTCTTTCAGTATCCTCTGGTTGGTGGCACTCCATTGTATTCGCCAATTCCACCTTATGCTGGGCAAACAGATGACGAAATAAAGAAGAGATTAGGAAGGCTAGCTTGGAAGACGGTGAATACTGTTGTTTCCTTGAATGAACAGGAATGAATGAAAGCAGATCCTGATTATGGAGATGTGATCCGACGTTTATGAGTCTGACAGTGCATCCAAGAGGATATCGAGTTCTTCAATTCCCGAGTTGTCAAGTCCACAGCAAGCCCTAGAGGTGTTAACATGGCCACTGATGAAAACAATGATGCGACTGCAATCGTGTCCACGAATCTTCTTCGTGAAGCATTGAATGACCATAAGGCTCTGGCAAACGGCTCCAAGTCAATGATTATGTGTTTTGCTCTTGACAAATGCTCTCATCGTAAGCTTGGGATGGCAAAGAGGCACCACTTGGTTGCTCAGAACATGACGGCATCGAGAAACTCACAATCACTGCTGGGTTCCATTTCACTCTACGAAGGCATGCCCATCATACTTCGCACACGAAATATTTCTACTGATCTGGCAGTTACAAATGGTTCACAAGGTATTGTTCGAAGAATATTCACGAAAAATTGCCCTCTGGGTATTACATATGCATACTGTATAATTGTTGAATTTCCTGAGAGCAAGGTGCAGCTGACGAACATGCCCAAAGGTTATTTTCCTATCCTTCCTGTGACATGGTCGTTCACGGTGCAACTGAAAACGGAAGATGGAGGGAAGGAGAAAACTCGTGTAACACGTCATCAACTGCCTATACAACCTGCATTTGCAGTGACGGGACACTCTGCACAAGGAAAGACCCTCCCGAAGGTTCTTGTCAATCTGGCTGAAGGTGGTTTTGCAGCATATGTGGCAGCTTCACGACCTCGAATGAGAATGGGTTTATGCCTTATGCAGGAGGTGAAAATTCAGGATCTCAATAAACTGATTCCCGCTGACCTTCTTGCTGAGGTTCGTCGATTTGATGCAATTGAACACAACACATTGGTTCAGCATGGGTTCTGCAGTGGCCGACTTGTTCCAGTACCTGACTCCGAAGCCGAAAAATCACAACTGTGCAACTTAGTACTGAAGTTTGATGTTGGGCAGGACAATGTTGTCAGTCCCCCCTTGTAAGGCTGAAGTGTAAGCATGATGAACTTGCCGCAGAAATAGATAGTGCTGAAATTGATGACACGCAGTTGACTACCAACAAGCAGGCATTCAGTTTAAGTGATTTAGGGCTGACGAAAAAGCCTGTAAAACGTTCAAGGCCTTTGGCAGGTGATTTGTCATCAGTGTGTAAATCGCTGGGTGCAGGTTGTGCATGGTCTTCGTCTGATTGGTCATGCAGCTACGATGCCGTGTTCATGATTTTGTTTCATGCCTATCGTACAAGTCCACAGAAAAGGGTCTGGGATAGTCCAAATATACCTGATATGTAGTCTCTTTTGTCATTGTTTCAGCATCTATGTGAGGATAATGCTTATTTACATTCCACCGATTTATTCGGCAAGTTTCAGGACAGGTTTCGGGATGTACTGTTTGCTCACAATCCGGCACAATTTCCTCGGCATGGACAGGTTGGAGCTTCCGTATTTGCTATCCTTGAATATCTTTTCCCGTGGAGACACGTACACTAGAGTTTCTTTACTCATGCACTACTCCCGGTTGTACACTTGACATTCACCCTTCAGACATTGGTTTGTCCAGAACATTGTTGTCTTCGTTTGTCGAAATTCCAAATATACTTGGACCACTGCGCATGATGCTTCAAGATGACACAGGTCAATTTCTGTCAAATGCGCCTGATGCAAATACAACTGAAAGGTGAATTAACCACTTCTTCAGAACCCGGCTGAATCGTCATGGGCGTTCACTCAGTCCTGTCCATTCACAACAATCATGCAAAGGCCAGCTAATACCGCGTTTGTGTTTGGTGACTTTCCCGTCTGTCCTGTTCTTTGAATGTGCAAGATCTAATTCCATTCATCCTTCTCCCCAGATCTCAATCCCCACATTGAACAGAAAAGCTTATTTTATTCTTAGAGGTATCGTGTACCTTGGCGACTTCCACTTTTCCGCTCGTTTACTCCTCAGCAGTGATATTTGGTGTTATGATGGTCAGCTTAACGATGGAAGACCATTCATAGATTCTCAGAATATTCCGCTCGACATTCAAAGCTTTGGGGGAAAGAGTGCTCATGTTTACATATATACATTGGAGGATGCCGTTTAGGCGTCAAGCTTGTGGCATTGTTGAGGCGTCATGCTCGTGACGCCGAGGAGTGTCCGAGGTGTTGACGGAATTGGTGAGGAGCGACCAAGGTTTATCTGTTCATGTTACTGCGCGGTATTGACGCATGTGCCACATCCACAGGTATTTAAGGTCTCGAGTTGCAACACCGTCGACCATTCAGTTCCTCACTGACTCATTTATCGTACACCCACTACCCACACTCTCCCCATTTCACTCGATATCGAAAATGACTCGTGCCAAAACTCATGGTTCCTCTTGTCTAGACACGACGCCTGCCAGTGAGGCTGTTCAACCCACTGTCACTCAGGTGGGCAGTGAGCCCACAACTACGACCCCACCTCGCTTGCTTCTGCAACCCTCTACTCCACCGTCAACTCCAAACCTTGTTCCGTTGACGCTGCCGGTGTCGACAAATCCCTTGTCCCCACTTTTATCATTCGCCTCTCTCGAGTCCTCTGACACACTTGGATCTCCAGAGAATGATGGCGAGCCCTCTGCCGCCACCCCCCTCTACATCTCACTTTTCCACAGCACAACAAAAGAAGGATGCTGCACGCCAGAGACGATCCTTAACTCTCTTGCGAAGAGCAACAACCCTTGTCCAATGAGGGCCACTATGGGAGACTCCGCCGAATATTGGGCTGCCAAGGACGGCAGCCCCTTGCACCTGAAATTCCTGGTGAAGTTGGATGTCTTAGGCCAGTTTTCCAAAATTGGCCCTTATTTTAATCTCAATGATAATGGGGTACATGTTGTATTCGAAATCCAGAACCATTCCATGAACTAACTAGTAATGGTGTGGTAGATTGAGATCGCAGCATTGCAGAAAGTCAAAGCGCAGTTCGAGCTGCGTCCATTGGATGAAGAGGACACATCGTATCCTCCTGAAGCCATTGAATGCTCTCAATTTGCGCACAACGCCATTATCACTTTCTGTGCTGAAGTCGAGGTGAACCGAAACAAGGGTGAGTTTTTTTTTAGTTAACTGATGACACTTTATTAATATATTATATTTGTTGTTTGCACTTGCAGGCATCCTGCCGTCCAAGCACCCTAATGTCAACCCGTTTTATTGAACGCTTCACCATGAAAATCGTTACTGCCTCGTCGTCCACACTGAGCCGCTCTTCAGAGACTTGCCAAACCCACAGGCTTCGACAGTGGCTTCAGTGATGACATTGGCCAGTTTGAGTAGTAAATTTTTTATTACTTTTCCATTTGATGTTGTGAACACTAAACTGTGCCGATCAGAGGAATCAACGCTAATGTCACCAAGTGCGCTTGCTCTGGTCCTTCATCATGGGATTTTTAACACTGACTTTTGAATTTTTTAGGCAAGGCGAAAGCAGCTGCTGCTGTCAAGTCTGCGCCGGTGAAACCCGTGGCCAAACAAGTGCCAGGTAAAAATGAATTGCCATATTCACTCTTTACCAACAGAGACTTACGACAGCTTGATCAGGTGCCCGAGCCTGGTCCATTTTCGACATGCCCGACCCTGCTTATCGTTACAAAAGTTTGTTCGACGTTTGTGACCTCAGAAATGTCAAAGTCATTGCTCCCAATGTCTGCGACCGTAACGGCACTCTCATCCATGCGGGTGAGTATGACAACAAACTTCAGGACGGGGATGTAGTGGAAGTGGACATGATCATGAAATTGTAAGGTGGCTCTTTCTCTGTTCCATCCCTGTCGTTGACTATTTGGTAGATGGTCCATCCGAGGCAACAATTCCGGAGTAAACTCAAAGGACACTAATGGGTCTCGCATTTATCAGCTTATCCTGCACGAGATGAAGCTCATGCCTTACGAGTCGTACATCAAAAAGGAGATGTTCAAGAACATTGGGAAGGGCAAAAGGAAGGCCGAGGATGAGCCAAGTGGTCAATCCCCAACAAAGAAAGGTGGTTCCGTCGCTCTTGCCGATAGCATGGATTTGGACGACGAGGACAATGTTTTTGTCTGAACAGGTGACGTGATTGGTGGTTGTAATAACATTTCTTGAAAATCTTGGAATCAAATGTATATAGCCATTGAGAATTGACGTGTTCTGTGCTCCTAACCGTGATGATACGTGTGTGTGCCAAGAATTTATTTAATTTTACTTTAGAAAGAAAAGGTTGGCTGTCACATCGGGAGTCAGGGACTGGCACTCGGCGCCACTACAATTTAATAAGAGTGTAATGTTGTATTTTCCAAGACCTTCTATGATGATATCCCTGATCAAATTTGTCAACTTCTGGTAGTGCTCCAAAGGAAGGGACATGGGGTGATGATGCATGATAGAGGGGTATTTGTCACTGGAAGTGGCTCTGTCGCAGGCTCAACAAGCACTGTGTTCCCTTCATGCGTGCGCCACGTAGGTCAACAACCCACAAACTGGCGAACGTCAGGTCCTTGCGGGAAATCTGAATGAAAACCTCCAGGAATGGCGCCTCTCTGACTCCCACAGTAGTGAGAGAGGCTTGCGCACTCTGTCAATGAGTTTGCAGAGCAATTTTGTACATGTTTGGCAGGATCACGTGAATTGTGCGAACTGTTGACCAACAACTTTCTGCACTTGGGAGTGCTGTCTCCATCGGCAGCAACCTTGCTTGCATAGGAACGCATTATGGAGCTGCAAGTGCCAAAAAATTCCCGCGACTTTTTTAACTGCAGTGCACGACTTTTTATTAGTAACAGTGCATGCAATTTTGTAAACTTCATCCGCACAACTGTTTTTTAGTGACATAATGTGCACAATTTTGTATACATCATCTGCAGACTTAGATATCGTCCACACGATTCCGATTAAACATAGAGAAACTACAGTATTACTTAGGAAGACACTATCCCGCCCACTTCTTCGCCATATACTCTATGAATAGGCTGTGCCACAAGTGCAGGTCATGCCTACACCAGTACACCTGTCGCAGGTATGTTGCCTGATTTGGTAAGTCGTGGCTCGCAGCGTGGTAGGCTAGTAAGTTTACTAGTAAACTACTAACTAGTAACACCTATAGATCATTTGTTAACACCACCGACCCTCGCTCCAACCCTCCACATGGCCTGCCATGCAAATATGAACGATGTGTGAGCATTGTTGTTGTCACTGTATCACCCATTGCCTCATTCCCACCTCCACCCAGCGAGGACGACTCAAGGATGATGACGCGATGACGTGCCCATGCCCTCTCCCTCTCCCTCATCCTCGCCCACTTTGTCCGTCCCTCCACATGCAACGGCAACAGCACCTCCCCCTCACCTCATCCCTGCCTCATTCTCATCCACCTCGTCTGTCCCCCCACATGTGACGATGATGCCTCACCCTCGTCTCGCCCTCACCCACCTCGTCCATCCTTCCACATGCGATGACAATGGCATCTTGCCCTCCCGTCATCCTTACCCACCTCGTCCTTCCCTCCACACTGACACACAATGATGACGGCATATGTGAACGGCGAGCACCGTCACCTCGTCCGCCTCACCCCCATCCTCACTCACCGTTGCCATTGCCCATTGCCCGATCCCCACCTCCACGCGATGATGAAGACACGCCATCGCCATCTCCTTTGTCCACACCCAGACCCGTTCGCCTACAAACATGAACACGAACACATTTTCAGTGTTCGTGTTCACATTTGTATGTGAGCTATTGCAGTTGTACTTGACACGTACCATCATTGTCACCATCTCCCTTGTCCTCCACGTGTTTGTATGCAAGCTAGCACGGTTGCACTCGGCACGTACCTATGGTACAGCCTAGCTATCTGCTATTAATTCCTTTGATCTCTGTAATATCATATATTAACCTCATAATGTGTACTTAGACTATACCCGAGTGAAAAAAAAAGTCGCACAGATGAAGTTTACAAAATTGTGTGCGCTGTGACTAATAAAAAGTCGCACAGTTAAAAAAAGTTGCGGAAATTTATTGGCACTTGCAGCTCCATACGGGTGCACCGCTTGGATGGTGACAGCAGATGACAATGACATTACCAATATGAATGGGTCATTCAACAAGCCAGGTAAATGACCTAAAATCTACATACAGAACTCGACATAATGAATGGAGCACGCAGCGTAGTCATAGACATCGTTTTAAATCATGCAGAAGCAATCCTGTTCCATTCTCAACTGATCATTCAGCTCTTATATGCACCCTCATTCGTTCTCGTGAAAATGGACCATTCGCGCGCTCCGCATTTCAGCTTAGAAAGTGAAACCATCATTCCCATCAGCCCCATCCAAAAGTCCTTCTGGCTTAACCTCACTGAAAACTCCAAAAAGGTTGTTCAAATCATTACTTGAAAGCAGCTGCCAATCACTGCCACATAAGTATGTGCTCACTGACTACCGTGCTCAAGGTCAGACCATCCCTGCTGTCATACTCGACCTCGCCCCACCACCCACTGGTAAACTAAGCCTCTTCAATCTATATGTAGCACTTTCTAGAAGCTCTGGTTGACAAACAATATGATTGTTGCAAGATTTTGATGAAGAAGCCCTAATGTCTCCCCACATTCTTGAGCTGACAGCAGAAGATGGTTGACTAGCACAGCTAAATGACATGACCGCATCGTGGTGGCAATCAATAGCTGGTGCACGCTCGAGATCACAACTGTAGAGATCATGCCCAGTGAAAACTGGATATGACCAGGTGTCAGCAGATGTTACCAAATGTAAACCCAACCTTTAGCTTATCATGAAATACCAAAATTGATATGTGATATGTAATTTGTATGCCATCAATATCACTCATGATACCACTGGCATATTTGCGCACTCCCTTTGTGACATCTGGATTGCCTCGCTGCATTGAATCAACACATTGCACACGACATCGACCCTGCCTTGGACATGCTTTTTCCGCTTGTTCATGTATCTACATTGTGCAATCGCCGAGTTCAAGTAGCACTTAATCTTCCACTTACTGCAACTACCCATCCACTCAGCATGCAAAGGTTAGCCTATCATTATGCTTCTTTCCTCTGAGTCTGCTTGACGTTACTATAGAATGGAAGTGGTGTAGAGATCGGTACATCTCTAGGTTGGTATCCACACTTCCCCCTACTTCTGAGCCATCCTTATTGGGCCCTTCCCTATCTCGAGCTTCCTACCATATACCACCGATACCGGACTGCATCAGCTTATTTGGGACTATACCAGTTTCGTCCGGTAATTACTTTTCCTGTTTGAACATTCACTTCCCTCTCTCCCACACTTTATTCCTTTCCAATATAGCAGTAGTTATTAGACCGTATAGCAGACTCCACCCTCTCTCTTCTTCTTATCACTGAGCACTGGCCAGTCTTATCAGACTTACTGGTGACTCATTAGGCACACATACTCGAAGTGTTTTATATTTGATTTACCCTCTTTAGCTTACATCACTTTACTTAGCATCTGACAGTCCTGGGAATTCCTGGACTATAAAGCACTGTACTCATTAGTTACAAAACACTTTTGGTTGGATTCATGAACCGCTCGAACCACAGTCAAATCACTGTCACTGTTCACCGCACTGCTCACCGACACCGACTCGACGCCCCTTAACACTTTTCTACATTCGGCATCCTTGTTTGGTCCTCTGGGCTTTCTGACTCGGACACTGACTGGTCTTGCATCAGTCTCTCAGTTGTTCTTATCAGGCCCAGCCTCCAACTTCTCCATTCCACTCTCCTTGTGTCTAGAGTCCCTTTTGGAGTGAACACACTTGTCCCCTCACCACTTATTCGGCCCAGGACTAGTGGGTTTCCACGCCTAGTTCCATCCAGCCGACTTTACATCTTTTCAGCGGGTCCATCCAATCAAGCTAAGCAGTGGGTCTGCGTCTGTCGCATGTACTGTAACAGTCAGCCTTGCCTTCTCCCTGAGGCCACATTCTACAGAGATTTGGGTGATGCCGATGAGGATGAATCCACCAAAATCAAGGCTGCTAGGGGAATATCAATAGATGCAGCACGCTTACTCATCTCCAAGACTGCTGCTGTGAACCTCGAAGCTGGCCCAAGTACACATACAATTTCTCGAATGGTGCAACGAATGGCTACCACAAGGGTTAGCCAAGTGAGTGTAACCTGCACCAACCTAGTTTGATGCAAGGATCATGATTCCATACAGACAATTGACCCGAGTTTTGAGATTTCACCACCTTCCCACGGTCCAAAAGCTTAGCAATTTGAGGGCTAGATAGCCCTTAGTATGGACCACCTCCCCCTATATTTTCTTATTTTTCCATCCACATGGTGTTGAGAAATTAAATGATTTCTCCCACCTCATCTGTGTTGATTGAGTATATTATTTGATTGGACTATTTCCCTAGTATCTTTGTATATACTTAAACTCTAGTCAAGTGCCAGAGAGAGAATCGGTCATGTGACCTGGCTGAATCAGCATCAGTCAGCAGAGCACAGCCGGTACCTGCTGAGCCCAATGCCGAGCCCACGCTGAGCCCGTGATTACCAACCAAACTGGTCAATTGGCTCGGCATTTGTAAGATTTCTCTCGGCGTTTGTCAGCAATCTCTTGGCATTAGTCAGCTGCCCCTGGCAGCACAGCCCCCTGTATTATATATAAAAGGAGAGCCAATCAGGCCCCAAAAAGGGCAATTAGAAGGGAGGAGAGATCTTCTGGACATCTTTCAGCCTTGGGTACGAAATCCAGCATTCTGGATCAGAGACAACCGGCTTCTAACGAGAAGCAGTAAGCACCATAAGAGAGTGCCAGGTCACAGGAAGCCCAAGAGAGGCTTAAGTGATAGCTGACTCCTATCGTAGGACTTGTGAGACCCTCTACTAGAGCCAGATCTCAGTAGTGCGGATACTACTAGTCTAAGTGCTACCTATCCAGCCCAGGGCATAAGAGATAGAAGAATCCAGTCTCTAGCCATTACCCACCTGATTCACCATCTCCTTAGTGTGCAATAAGAATTGAGTTACCATAACCTATTCTGTGTGACTAAGTGAAATCGCGTGAACCCCCCCCAACCTCTAGCTACTAGCAGCCACTCAACGCTGACTAGAGCCCTTCTGCACGCTTTCATCAAGTGTAGCCCTAGTTACACCAGACACCTACAAGAGACTCAGGCTTTCGTATTCTATCAGTCCCCCTCAACTATCGTTGAAGATTGACGAACACCCACGTCACTGGTTAGACTAAGTATACTTACCGACATAGCTTATTGGTTGTTGTGTCATCTAGGAGAACTAGTTTCCCTAGCTTATAGTCTACCATCCGTGGAGGCAAAGATACGTTGTCTGGGGAACCATCACAAGTTCTGAGCTATCTTTGCCTAGAAAGATGACACCGGGAGACTGGGATTTTTTGGAACACTTTTGCGAAATTCTCATCGTATGTTACCGGGTCTCTTTATGAGTAGTATTGACAAATTTTCTACTTTATATTTTCTCGTTCTAGCTCTTTCATACATCAACACTCTCCCTTCAAAAGAAGGGTATCCCGACGATTTGCCAAACACTTCCATTGTACAAGCAGCTGGAGAAACACCTCAACGACCACATCGCGAAGACGTCGAAACGACTGCAAAGCAAGTATCACCTCAAAAGCACACTGAATGCCGGTCTCGCGAAGCTTAGCCATCACATTGATAAGGCACTTGAGTCCGACTATCCACTTCTGGGAACTGGTGAGCTCGCTCCCTGTTGGTGTGATGTTAGCTGACGACAGCTATCACAACTTGAAAGTGCTACACCCCTCACTACGTGTAGGATACTTTGAAGATGTTCAACTCTGGTCGACAGGTAATCTCGCAATGCACGCACGTGTTCTACTTGAGCATATCTACACCGTATACTCAGACGACAGCATCTCGTCAAGTTCTCACACTTCCGCTGTTACAGCCACGACTCAGTCCTCCCTGTCGAAACGCTCAGCGTTCCTTTCTGCGGTCAAGCAGCACACAAACAGCAGCACTGGAAGCACTGCGGGAAAGAATGAAGTTGATGTATATTTGAGTGGGCTGTATCCAAGCACATCCGAGCAGGAAGAAAATCCGTTGCTGTGGTGGAAGGTATGTTGATCATCTGTCTTTTTCTGCAGTATTTTCGTGCTAATTGAGCTGGCTACTCACTCAGCAACATGCCCCCACGTTCCCTGTCCTTTCGCGTATAGCATGCGACATCCTTGCTATACCAGCTGTCAGTGTTTCTGTCGAACGCCTCTTCTCGAGCAGCAAGCACACCCTTTCAGATTCGCGCTCTTCCATGACAGCGGATACAGCATCAACGACCGTCATTACTAAGGAATGGCTGAAACTCGGTTTTGGCGACAGAATTGACTACCTTGCTGGTATCTCTATCCATTAACTACAATTACTTATGATTAGTTACAATTACGATTGAATACAATACTCGGATGATTAGATATCCTCAAGACAATCCTGAACTTCATATGAATACATTAAAATACCCCCCAAAAAGTATTGTAATCATAATTGCCCAGCACTGCATGTATTGGTTTGTGAGCACTGCTTTGCGTGACCTACTTTTTCAGTCACTAGTCAACACTCAGTGCCAGTGGTGGATCGGTATTTTGGAATGACATACAATGAACTTCAGCGATATGCTGGTCCATGCGGGGCTCAGTAATAATTACCATAAGGTTGCCTTTGTCTTATCATGGGTAAGTATGCTCATCTTGCCATGACATCGTACTGAATTCGGATACAGCTAGCAGTCTAGATACATACATCCAGAGGTGGTGATACATTCAGTCCAGTACTCTCTACCCATCAGCTCAAGGAAGTGAGCACTGAGTACTCAAGGATTTGTTTTTGTTTTGAACAACTCATGGTACTCCATATCAGTGCCCAATCTCCTTCTCTGTCAGGTCTGATGCAGCTAGTGAAGTTGCCACCAGTACCATCAGACTGAGTTACGTCGTATCACTAGGTTCACATGTAGTACATTTGTCGCCGATTTGTCAATATCTAAGCTGAGGAGTCCATCATGTGACCTATGGAATCCCATTTTACCTTCTCTTATGGCAGACCTTTCTCCCGTTGCCGGTGAGTCCCAAGATGATGACCATCGCTAGGCTGGTGTGGGTGTCCCCGGCCTGCTCTGGATGCGGCTCCTGTTGCTCACCATTGGTCTTTTCGGCATATCCACACTCTGGTCAGTGGAAATGTATAACGACTCGACCCTCTCGACATTGTCGACACTGTGGACAAGGTCTTTTTCTCTCTACAATCTTGAAACGACAAGGAGGGATCAAGCATGGATGAGTTGAAGCACATCAAGAAAAAGGAAAAGTGCCGGTAGCGTGGGCCATAATTACATCGTTGCTGTCATCACATGTCATCAGCAGTGCCTGTTTCCATTCCAACTGTCGGCTATATCAACTACAGTAGGCTCCTCCCTTTACGACCACATGTACATAAGTTCCACACTCGAATTCAGAGGTCAACAGCTAGCATACTGTGTACTGTTCAAATGTACGCATATTAATATATCTGTTCAAAAAGAAAGTATCAGCGGCATTCATGGTGTCCCCACGAAGCCAGGTTGCATGTTGAGCAGCCAAAATAGAACATGTTGATGTTCTCGAAATGCACGAAGCGGCAAGGGTAGCATGGTGGTGTAGAGCACTATACAGCTCTAGGTTGGTAACCCAAGTTTCCGAGGCTTTCTAGATAGGTTTCCCATGCTAGACCGAACCCGACCAGTCCATTCTGCATGTAGTCTGAGTCCGGACTTCGTTTTCCCGCAATAGACCGGTCGGTCTCACGTCGGTATCCCTTTTTGGTAATACATATGTTCTTTGATTGTTCTGTATCTGTTGACTGTCAGATATCTTTTCATTAGAGTTTTAAACTTTATCTGTCGTAACTACACAGTCCTGGGCAATTCCCGGACTATAAAGAGTTTGTACTTCGCATTTTGAATGCATCTTTTGGCACCTGTTCGATATTGTGCTTTCTGGAACACTCTGTCTACCATTTTCCACACGTCCGAGTCCACTATGGGGCTTGTTGACCACCTTCTTGCCTTCTCCACTGCTCAACTGCATGCCCGACAGACCGGTCTTCGACCGGCCTACTTTCCCGCGGTCCGGACTACCTTCAGATGGCCAGTTTTACCTTCCCCTCATCATCCCCTTCACCCAAGTCTTCACTAACCTCATAGGATCCTCTTTGGGGACGAGCCTATCGCACCCTTAGACCCCCACACACATAGACCTCACTACTCAACTAGTAAGGTTTGTTGTTTTACAGTGGGAAGTCGGTGCATGAGAGTGTGCAAGACGTGAGAGTGGCGTGACGGGGTGCACGAGATGGCAAGGAGGGCGAGGGAGGCGCAGCAGGATTGGTGAGGTGAAGATGGCAGTGACCCGGAGGGTGGGACTGGCATGGTGGGGTTGTAACTGGCAAGACGGCACAGTGAGGGTAGTGCAACATATGGGCGTTGTCGCACCCGTGAGATGGGAGGGGTGCGGTGGCAATTGGGGCATTGAGCGTTGTGGTGTGGATGGTGGGTGTTGGGACATCGCGCCCATGTGTTGGGAGGTGGAGGCGCAGCGGGCGTTGGCATGTCGCAA
>JBBPSD010000209.1:0-39232 GCA_038093415.1 Xerocomellus chrysenteron | reverse complement strand
CACCCTGAACACCATGGTCGGATGAAGCAGCTCGACCTCTCCTGGTTCTGGCTGTGAGCTGTGGTCGACCAAGGCGCCATTTCTCCCACTTATGTTCCCACTGGTGACATGACCGCTGATCTGCTCACCAAGGCATTGCCATGCCTGAAAGTGGAGCAATTTTGTCAGGCAATGGGATTGGCCGGATTCAGAGGTAGTTAGCTGTTTTGCAGAGTTGCGCAATCAGGGGGGAGTGTTGAGCATGGTGATTGCGCACTCATTGTGTCAGCCACATTGTGGCGCATTGTTGTTATGTATAGTTGTTATTGCGTCGTTACATAGAGCCTGCGAGTCCAATGTCTGTTCTCTTCAGTTTCTGACATTGGACTCCAGGTATGTCCCTAGCGCTTCATAGCATTATAATTCAGTTTCTGACATTGGACTCCAGCTGTCTGATCCAGCTGTCTAACATGTAGGGTGTTACCCTTGCAGGTCCCCAGACGTGTATGAGTGGTTTCCATTCACGCAAGGTGTGCAAATTTGGTACTGACTTTCTTTCAGTCTTCACTTTAATATAGGCCTTGCATTTGAAGTCCTGTGGGCTATTGCACAATGAGAAACCATCAATGAGGTTTTTCCTATGTAAGTTGCACAATCTGCTGATCATGATATGTCCTAATTGATGATGCCATTCTTGCCATGTCCAGGTTCATTTGATTGTTCTCGCAACATTGGCCTTATTTTGGGACATGGTTTGTTAATCAAGGTAATATGTATAACCCATCTTTGAGGGTCACAATGGTGAGGGGCTTATCATGCAAATTATGTAGGGGCATTTGGCCATGATTACAAATGACATGACCACCCATGCTGTCTATTCATGCAACAGAGATTAAGTTTTGCCTTGCCTTGGGCACATAGAGTACCTGAGTTAGGCATAATGTATATTGGTCATTGTTTACACATGTTCATAACAGGATAGTTCCCTGTCTGCGTGTCACAACAGGCTTATTTTCAAGTCCTTTTACGACTTGACGAGGTGTGGACTGATATGTTGTGAATGCCTTGAGGTTGGTGCAGATATGCATTGTTGCACCAGAATCAATGATTCATGAGTAAGTAGAGAGATTGGCCTGAGAGGCCTTTCAATGACATTTTGCCCTCATCTGATATATTTACAAACACAGTGAAGCTCTTTTCAAGTTCCTCATCACTACTCAACTCCTGCTCTGCAGCATTAGCATGTGCCTTCCCTTTTCCTTTTCCTTTGTTGGAACTTGATGTGGGACTCTTCTTTCCCTTTTCATCACATTCCTTATTAGTATGTCCTTTTCCTTTGTGGGGTTCATCCAACACTTCTCCATCTCATGCCCAAATTTTCCACAGATATTGCACTTGGTGTGTTTTTCCCAAACCATCTGCAATTCTTGGTGATATGGTTGCAGTGCTTGCAGATGCTACATGCCTGCTCTCCCTTTTTGATTTGCCTTTTGAGATGCTGATGTTCTTCAGATAGAGTCAATTTGAGCTGAGTGATAGTCATGGATTTAGTAGTCACTTGTGTGAGAAGAATAAATGAGATGAAGGGATTTCACAAGTGAGGAAAAGTATTAATCATGACATCTTTGAAGTCAGTGTCTGAGACATGTTTTCCTGTATGGCAATAAGGTTATGCATATGGATCAGCTCGTTGAGGTGGTCAGTAATGTTAGTGTCTTCAGTTGCCTGCTTTTGCCAAAGGATGCTAATGGAGAACTGACTGAGCTGGACGTAAGTGGATTTGTGAATGGTACAGAGCATTGACCACATTTCCACTGCCGAGTCACAATGGTTGACCTTATTGTTGGAGAGTCCAACAAGAATCTGTTTGGTGGCAGCAAGGTCAAGGCCTATCCACTCCAAGACGGCAGGATCCATGTCAGGACCTAGGGGTCTAAGTATGGTACCAGTTGCAATACCATAAGTCATTTTGTGTTTGAGGATGGAGGTGATATGAGTCCATGAGCCAATTGTCAGCATCTGCACTTATTTTGTCATTTTTACTGAAGAAGAGAGGAGTGCAATATGAATGGGAAGATGCAGGACCAATGATGAACAATGGTACAGTGGTGGTAGTGGTAGTCACTGGAGTGGTAGTGGTAGCGGTGATTTCAGATTGGGTAGGTGGCTGTGCTGGTGGCACCTGCAGTGCGGGCTGTGGTATGCCAGATTTCATGGGAGGCTGATTCATGATGGATATGGATAATACATATGTAATAGGAGTTCTAGGTCAAAGAAACAGGGCTCATAACCTTTTGTAGGATGATGAATATGTGAGATGACTTAAAACTGGAACAATGAAGCCCTTTGTGGGGGCCAGGGATGAGAATTCTATTGTTTTTTCCCTTGTACTATCCTCAACCTTTATACTATGAATGTGTATCTCAGATTCCTAAGCCTTGCTCTTGTCCATGCCAGTGAGGCCAAGCTTGGTTTGCTCATATTTATTCTAATGGACTGTCACTGTACTCCAACATAGGTGATAGGGGTTAATAGATAGGGGCTAAATGTGAAAGATCACTCTAGAAAAATCTGGGAAAATTAGTGTGGATCTATAACATCAAGCACACTAGGATTACATTGATGAACAATATGGTCTTAAATTCTGGCTGGTGCTAAGGGGAAAGGACCTGATCTCTGTGGAAAGAGAAAGTTTATGAAAATTTAAATTTTGCCTGCATAGAATGCCAACATGGTAGGTACATCAGTGCTATGTATCAATGCACTGACTCAATCTACAGCACAAATCAACCCTATACCAGTGATTGAGAAAAAATGGTCAGCACACTATCTTCTATCCACTCCAAGGCCATTCTGCTTTCCAAAAGTTATACAATGGAATACCTTGGGACTGGTGCCTTCACTCAAGACAACCAACCATCTGACTATATTTGATTACAACAACATGTTGCCAAAATAACTAATGGCTCATATCCAACAGCTTTTTTTCTTTACAGATACATATGATCACACAACAGTAAGATGATCTATTACAATCACCCTACATACATATACTGACACATTTGTAGCATCAAATTGTGAAGTTGTTTGGACACCCCATTCTGAAACACTTTTATACTAATTTTTGATATACAACAAAATGTTTTCCAATCTGAATATTCACCTTCAGTTACCAAATGACGCTGGTCAACATGCTCACCCTTTTAGGTGCTGTGGTAAGTCACAATCACACATCAGTTAGCACTGATGATCTTGCCAGTTACTTTATGCTCTTCACTGCATATCCAAAAATGACATGCCAGCCAAGGCACCACTATCGACTTCTCAATAGAAGCATATGTACTGTACTTCAATATGTACCACACAAATATCATTGACACACTCCAGCACCCAGACCACCACAATATACTATTAGAAATACAATCTCACTAGCACATCAACACAAAGGGAAAGAGTGTCCAGCACTGTGGAAGACTCATTTAGACAGATTCTTGGTTGGTAACAAAGAATAATAGTTCAAGATATAAGCTGAGAGGCTTAGGGTAAACTTGAGTTGTGGAAGGAAAGGATTATTCAATATTGAGATAGGCTGTAAGACCCATTTTATATAGTGTCTAAATACTATTTGTACATATTGACACAAACTCTGATATTATAACTGTATAGTATGATAAGTGAAAAGAATGATGTCATCAGTCTGGACCAAAAGATAAGAGATAGCTTATCTTGATAAGGCAAGTAATATGAATAGCATAATGATAAGGTCAAAGACTGCTCTAGAATCTGATATCAGGATAAGAATATCTGAATAAAAAATACCAGGATTTTCAACATATACAATGTCAGCAACTACTTGTGCTGCACAGGCAAGGAATGTATGTAAGTGATATCTGCCATTTAAGTATATCTAAAGTTGAATTTAGAGTGGTAGTAAATGCTGGTAGTAATGCCCCGCCATCACCACAAAAGGCCTTGAGTATTGTCATTCCACCAGCACCCACTTCCAGTCACTACAATATACAAGACTTGGAGTCTGGTGATTTTGGTTTATTTGGAAGTGGTACTCAGGCTGGCAAGCATGATTGGTGCATACAGGCCAAATTAGTATACTTTTGCTAGCTATCTAGTACTGCTACTGTATCTACATACATACATATGTATTGTAGCAATTTGTGCTACTTGTTTCAACTGTGAGTTTGTGACTCAGTAGTGTGTGGCATAGTGATTTCTAAACTGTGATATCATTCTGATCAAGATCAAGTTTCATCATATTTGTATGATCAACTGAAGTCAATTGCTTTATTTCTATTTTTCAATGAAGAAATATCTGAGTGATGTGCAATAAAACTTAGGTGGGGCAACATGTGTAATTCAATAATGATAGAGACAGCACAAAAGTGGGCAATTAGTTATGATCTTGTGGTTCCAGGACTAACTTTTGGTCCTATGGTAACCAAGTGCTTAGAACCACTCCTACATACCTTGTAATTTACAGAAGAATGCATCAGTTTACTGATCAGTGACTATATGTACATTATTCATTGCTATCTGATTTTACACTGTTCCACAGTGGGATCCACAGAATTCCATGCAGTACAAAATTTATACAGTATGACCATATACAGTATGAGATAATGTATTGTATTGTCATCCATGACTGACAGTGAAAATTAGCATCATGAATGCTAATGTTGGATGGAACAGCATCTGGGACACTGATTTATAATGATTTCTTCAGTGAACTGCATAATGTATAGAACAAGTCCTAAACACTCAGTTACCACAGGACCAAAAGTTGGTCCTGGGACTCGCAAGACCATGACACATTGCCTGCTTTTGTACAAGTGACTCTCAGTATTGTATTGTACCACACTGGTCATCCTGAGAACCATATTTTTCACAAATGTATGTATTTCTGCTGGGTATTTTTTTAGCACTGTATGAATATACTGCCTAAAAAGGCAATCATGCTGATCAGATTACATTGGTGATTGCTCACTCAGATAATACTAGCCTGAGTAGTGTTAGTACATGATGGAGCAGAGTACACTGTACCATTAGAAAGAATCATGAAAATATGGCATGCTACTGTGAGGTATACCAGGCACAGTCAAAGATTGATGGGACTCAGGAAATTGTGACCTGCTAAGTCTTGCATCCTCTGGACAACCTCCACTCTTCCACTATGTAAATCTGGAACTAGGCTATCGACAAGGGCACACCACATATGGTGAAGCCAACATTCTTCTGCTAAATAACTCCAGATTCCTGGAGTTCCTCGGAGTTGACCTGGTCTTAACAGTATATTAGACTCAATACTTGTCATAGTCTCCCCACAGCCATGGCCACAAGAACCACAAGATCTCAGACTCGTGCCATAGGTGCTGCTCCTTCTGTTGCCCCCTCCGCTTCCCCTAGATACAACCCCCTGAATGCCTTTGGAAGTAATCAGCAAGGTCCTGAACTCATTGACCAATTCCAGAGCTTCTCCACTCATTATACCACTCCCTCTGCTTCACAACCTCCCCTGTCCCAGGAGTCTCCAACTCTGGGTGCATGCATTGTGGTCATCCTAGACTATGATGGGTCCAAAAACTCAGCAGGTCTCCTCTTTAGTGGCCCCATCCTCTATGATGACGATGATACCGGAGATCTGGACTTTCCCAGAGGCATTCCACCAGATCTGCCCTCTGATGATGACCTGGACTTCCCAGCAGAAGACCTCTACCCTGATGACTCCGATGAAGAAACAGAGATCGAGCACATCCCCTTGGACATGCTGATCCAATTGGCAAGTGCCATCCAAAGCCTCACTCGTTCCTCCCATCGCCCTTCCTCTGACCCTACCCCCCCACACTAAAGTCTGAGAGCCTGACCAGTTTAACAGGACCAATTCCCGAAAGCTCTGGGTTTTCCTAGTGCAGCTCACAGAGGATCTGGCTCTCCGACCACTTTGGCAGGACGATTTCAAGGAGTTTGTCCTGGAGTTCCAGACCAACTTCTGTCCATATAACCCATCAGAGATGCTGAATACCAGCTTGACCACCTCTCCATGAAAGACAGGCAGCAGATCAATAAGTACGTCATGGAGTTCAATAGGATTGCTTCACAGACACGAGGTTATGGAGAAGGTGTCCTCTGGCACCACTTTTATAACAGCCTCCCTGACTGCATCAAAGATAAGGTTTCTCATGTTGGGAAGCCCTCCACCCTCTCCGACCTTTGTCACCTTGCCCAAGCTATATAGATGTGCACTATTGGAAGCACAAGTCCAAAGTTAGCCACCAAACGAAGCCGTTTGCCAACCCCTCCACATCTAAATCTGCCCCTGATAAATCAGCTATCTCTACTTCCGCTTCTTCCTCCTCTGCCACTCCAAAGGACATCAAGGAGTTCAAGGGCAAAGCCACAAATACCTCTGGTCGCTCTGAAGGTAAGCCCGACCTCACCACCAATCTGGGAAAGGATGGCAAGCTTACTGCAGCAGAGTGAAAGAACCATTTTGACAATAAGCTCTATATGTTCTGCAGCCTTGCTGGACACATTGCTAAAGACTGCCCAAAATTTACCTCTCGGGCATCCAAGGGTCACACTGTAGTGACTACTCCGGAAAGTAAACTGGAGGTCTCTTCAGAGACAAAAATTAGTATGCAACCTCCCTGACTTCGCATGATCAGGAGGTTGCGTTGATCCCACTCATGCCCTCAAGGAGATTTATCTCAATGTGTTCGCTCTCTTAGATCCTCAGTCCCTTATGTCCTCTGTCACTTTGATTTCTTATGACATCCCTTCTGTCTCAGCGTTAGTTAGACACTATATTCATTAATGAACATGCCATTTCATCTTACCCCGTCCCTTCACTCCAACTCCAACTCTTTGACAGAACTACGAATTCCACAATAATTCAAGCTATTGACCTCTCTGTCCATTTCCAAATTTTTTATATCACCCTGCTAGATGGCTCTTGTTCTCTTGTTCTAGGACATAACTGGCTCACCTGCTACAATCTGTTGATTGATTGGATTTCATACAATACCTTGTTCCACTCATCTGAACAGAACATCTCTGCAGCCTCCAGACTTATCTCCTTTGGCTACTCCTATATCATCCAATACACCACCAAGTTTCTTCCAATGCAAGGCTCCACCCATTATGATTATCAGTGCCCCTGCTTTTGCATTGGTCTGTCATCTTAAGGGCTCCATCCAATTCAGCCTGCAAATCTGCCCTCAGGAGAGTGATCTCCGCTCTGCTTCTATCACCTCTGAGTCTGAGTCTTCAGAGCTGTCCGGAGTTCCTCCGGACTACCATGACTTTGCTGATGTCTTCAGCAAGAGTAAAGCTGACACACTTGCTCTACATTGTGAACATGATCTGGAGATCAACCTGGAAGAAGGAGCTTCTCCTCCAATAGGCACTATCTACTCCCTTTCTTCCTTCAAACTTGAGTCCCTTTGAACATTTCTAGATGAGCACCTCGCCATGGGATTTATTTGTCCCTCCTCTTCCACTTACGCTACTCTGGTCCTCTTCATCCACAAAAAGGATGGGTCACTCTATCTTTGTGTGGATTTCAGAGGACTCAACAAGATCACAAAGAAAGACTGCTACCCTCTTCCTTATATCACAGACCTCCTAGACGCTCCGAGCTGTGCCCAGATCTACACCAAGATCAATCTCTGGCATGCATCATCAGGGGAGTGAGGATGGAACAATAATCCCAGTTAATCATCAAAAGGGGTCAGATAAGGATATTATCTGACCTTATCTGACCCCTTTTAATGATTATCTGGGATTATTGTTCCATCCTCGCTCCCCTGATGGTACCACCTGGTCCACATCTTTGCTGGAGATAAATGGAAGACTTCCTTCTGCACATGCTATGGTTCTTATGAATGGCTAGTCATGCCATTTGGTCTAATGAATGTCCCTGTGGTGTTCCAGTGGTTTGTTAATACAGTCTTTGCAGATCTTTTAGATGTTTGTGTTATTGTCTACCTGGATGACATCCTGATCTATTCTGCAGGTGATGCTTCCCAAAGAACATGTCCAGGATGTCCTCTGGAGACTCTGCAAGCACGGTCTCTATGTGAAACCAGAAAAATGTGAATTCCACACCAACTCCACCGAGTACCTCAGATACCAGCTCTCACCCTCCGGACTTACCATGTCTTCAGATAAGATACAGACCATACAGAACTGGCCTGAACCTTGGAAGATTAAGGACATTCAGTCCTTCTTAGAATTCACTAATTTCTACCAACAGTTCATAGATAACTACTCCAATATTGTCACTCCTTTGACTCGCCCCACCCGCAAGGTACAGCCTGGAGCTTCAGTGACTCCTGTTATTATGCCTTCACCTCTGCTCCAATCCTCACTCATTGGTCTCTGGATGCTTCAATGATAGTAGAAACCAACACCTCTGATTATGCCATTGCTGGTATTCTCTCTCTCCATCGTTCTGATGATGAGATCCAATTATGATACCCACGACAAGGAGCTCCTTGCTATCCATGAGGCATTCAAGTTGTGGTGTCACTACCTTGAGGGCTCTGCTTCTTTGGTCGATGTGGTCACCAACCACAAAAACCTGGAAAACTTTGTGACTATCAAGCTCCTGACCAGGCAGCAAGCCCACTGGTCGGAGTTCCTCTCCCAGTTCAACATGGTCGTTCATTTCTGCCCCAGAAAGCTTGATGCGAAGCCTGATTCCCTCACTAGACACTGGGATGTCTACCCCAAAAGGGGGATAAGAACTACGCCCACATCAATCCTCACAATTTCCGACCGGTCTTCACACAGGAACAGCTTGCTGCATGCCTCTGGGCTAGTGTCCTGTTTGACCTAGAGACCCTCCATGACAACATCCTGTCTGCACTCCCCTCCAATCCTGTGGCTTCCATCCACCTGTCCACCTCTGAACTCCTCGACTCATGATGGTCTGTTGACACTGATGGTTTTCTCCGTCTAGATGGTCGTATCTATAAACCAGATTTCAATGACCTTCGACTCCGAGTCCTTTGGTATAAGCACGATCATCCCCTCTCTGGACACTTCGGACAGGAAGGACACTGGAACTTATCAGACATGAATACACTTGGCCAGGACTCCATACATTCATAAAAGACTATGTTTTGTCCTGCATGACCTGCACCCGCACTAAGGTTCCTAGGCATAAGCCCTATGGCCTCTTAAAACAGCTCCCTATCCCTGAGAAACCATGGAACTCCATATCTATGGATTTTATTGAACAGCTTCCTCCATTCTCAGTTTTACTTCAATACTCATTGTCATTGATCATGTTAAGCTTGACTCAGGTAGAGGCAAACGTAAACTTGAAAAGCAAGGACGAATGGGTTCTTGAAGGGCGTCTTCAAGAGCGAAGGATGCTGGGGGCTTCCGCAGCAACTCTGGGCAACGATCGGTTGCCTTAAGGAGTTCAAGGACGAAGGTTTACAGGCAAGCGCGCACTCGGGAGTAGCGCAAAGACTCAGAGAGATCCAAGTACACGGGAGAATCAAGTAGATTCAAGTTAAGAGGCAAAGTACAGGAAGTATCGTCGTTTAAATACATGGAGACCCGGTGCACGGACCAAGCAGTGTTCGTGGCAGAAAAGCCAAGACGGATATAAAGGGTAAGTGGTCAGTGCGATAGAGAGGAGCAGGCTGTACAACATGTTGCACATGAAGTAAGAAGGGACGTCCGTGAGATAACAAAGAAGAGAAGTAAGCCATGCGCGGCGCAAAGTAGTGGAAGCTGGGTTTAGGCGTAAGGTATCCGCGAAAGGATGATGAGAAGTCAATGCAATGTAAGAGCGAGTCAACTGACGAGCGATGTAGAAAAAGAAAAGAGAAATCGTAACAGATCATTTGTCCAAACAGTGCATCTTCATCCCTACTCACAACATGATTACATCCCCAGAGCTCACAAAGCTTTTCCTCCTCCATGTATTCTCTAAGCATGAAGTTCCCTCCCACATCATCTCCAACAGAGGTTCGGAGTTCATCTCTCATTTCTTCCACTCCCTCAGTAAGGTCCTTGACATCAGACTCCACTTTACCTCCAGACATCACCCAGAAGGTGACAGCCAGACTGAGCGGATGAACCAGACCCTTGAGCAATACCTTCGGATTTACAGTAACTATCAGCAAGATAACTGGTCGGAACTTCTGCCCCTCGCTGAGTTCTCGTACAATGATAATACTCTGAGTGCTACCACCGGAGTGTCACCATTCTTTGCTAATAAAGGTTACCACCCCAATATCACAGTCTATCCGGAAAGAGACCTTTCTTCTGCTTGAGCCAGAGAGTACTCTATTGACCTCAACTCCCTCCATCAATTCCTCCATGAGGAGATGGCCCATGTCCAAGAACACTATCAGGGACCTGCTGATGCCAAATGATCTCTGGTGCCAGACTTCAAAGTCGGTGATCAGATCTTTGTCAAAGCTAAGTACTTCTGGTCCACTAGGCCCTCTAAGAAACTCTCTGAGAAAAATTTAGGGCCATATACCATTATCACTCAGGCAGAAATCCACTCCTTTACCCTCTGACTTCTGGACTCTATGAAATTGGTTCACCCCATTTTTCATATCTTCCAGTTAGAACCCTCTGTGCCCAACACCATCCCAAACAGGGTACAATCTCCACCACCTCCGGTCGAAGTGGACGGAGAACCAGAGTTTGAGATCTCCGGGATTCTCGACTCCAAGGTAGATTGATGTTGAAGAAATTGCAAGTTGTTGTACCTGGTACGAAGGTCTGGATATGAAGGTACTGATGATGAGATGTCTTAACTCCTAGCCACAGAGCTTGGGCATGCCTCCGAACTCGTCCATGATTTTCATCTCTGATATCCGGACTGACCCAGACCTTACTCCATGCAATAACGAGTGAAAGCAGATATTATTTCTATCTACTACACCATACTATCTGACACTTCCTCTTCCTCCTCATTATCTCTACCTGTCTTCCACCCGTCCGACTCCTCCGACTCCTCTGTGGCCTCTACTGCTCTCTTTGCATCCATGTCCACCTGTGCCTGCAGCACCACCATCTCGACCCTCTGCTCCTCCGCCTTCTCCATATCAAGCAGCTCCAGCTCGCATCCTATCTCGTCATCCAACCCCAACTCCTCCAATGTCCCCACATGCCAAACCTCCTCTGCCTTCAGCTGTACCAGTTGCGTGAGGAGTGCATTTTGGTGGTTCAGCTGCCAGAGCAGCCCAGGGCCTCATCAGGTCACCAAGATTCTCAACAACCCTTGAGGAGGTTTGTAGCCCTCAAGGGCCACTCCTCTGCTCAGCCCAGCCTCCGGTTCTGTTCATGCCTTCTTCATCATTTTCTTCCCCTTTGGCGACTCCTCCACAGCCCACTTCCTCCAGTGTACCTTCTTCTCTCCACTCTCCTCTCCAGGCTGTTCACACTTGGCCTTCACATCTTGACAGGCAACACATGCTGTGGCCTTCCCACCCACTCTAGCCATGCACTCCAGCCCACACTCCATGCACCTGCTGCACACCGGCCCATACACTTTTCCTTTTCCTTTTCCTTCAGAGCTCTGCTCCGAATGGACTTGCTCGGCCTTTTTGAGTTAGCACACGATATCAGCAGAGTGAGTGGTTTACTTACACTTTTCTTGGCCACCTCCTTGGCCACCTTCTCCTATGCCCTCTGCTTCACTGCTGCTGCTGCCTCCACCCTCCTCTTCGCCTCCGCCTTCTTCTGGTCCTCCTTCTTCTTCTTTGCCCTCGTATGCTGCCTCTGTTCATTGAACTTCGCTGTGCTGTGGTCATCAAGATCATTGTCATCCTCTTTTGAGCTTGACCTCTGACCAGTTCTTGATGTTGGTAATATCAGACATGATGGTGGTAAAGCTTTGAGAAATTTAGCCTGACTCAATGGTTTTTATATTGGACAGATGCCTCCAGACTTTTCTAACTCCACTTTTCCACTCCGCATTCTTTTCCTTGCCAATGGCCTTCAAGAGTTCAGGCCTAACCAAAGCACTCTCTGTGCATATAATGCAGCTAGGCCAGTAGCTGCCTAACAGTGGCTACATAGTGTAGTTCTAGTTCAACATTGTAGACAGTGCTGAACCTTTTGTAGAAGTTGAGGGTCTTGTAAACAAGTGTTTTCTTGACACCAAGAAGGCCACATACATATCTCTTTTATGGTATAGTGATCAAGAAAAAGTGCAGTGTGGAATTTCATGTCATTGGACACAATGTGAATTGGCATGGGTGGTGGGTGAAGGCTAGCACCGTGCATTACAGCATGACAGTGCAATTTTGGCTCAGATGAGTTCAGGATCCTACCCCAGTGGTTTTCAACACATCAAATTCTCAATTCTGTTTTCTGCATTGCTTTGCAAACCACTGTAATCCCATTGTTGTCCACATTGTGACAGATTGTGTGATTCTGTCCAAGTTGGGATAAGCTACATCATCTTGGATACCATGAACATGTTATAAACTCCTTATATGTAAACCACTTTTATACTGTGGAATACATCTCATATGTCTAAGGTCAGATAAATGCTTAAAAGGGTAGGTCGCTTTCACAATATTCAGCCAAGTAGATAAACTTTATGCACGGTAACCAGTATTATACATAGGGAAAATATTTGTGTGTTTAACAGATATTGCCAACTACTGGTCCAGGTACATGGGCTTATGACAGTAGGTTCAATTGCCAGAAAGATATGTATATTTCTGATTGAAGTCACCACGTGCCCTAGTTATCAACACTTTTGCTGATTGATATAAACAAGTCACTAATGATTGAATAATCACTGGGTGTGCAGCATTATTAAATAATGGTAATGTCCAGAATAATGGGATGGTTTGACAAGAGACAGTTTATATGCAGATACTTGGATAGTGGGCAACAATCAGAGCTACTAGAAAGATGTCATTCAATTTTTGTGATCATTTCTCGTAGACCATAATCATATTTACTGGAATAATTTGTGCACTTGTCTGAAACACTCATTCTGTGGGATCTGGAACAATTTATGTATTTGTCTGAAAGACTCATGAATTAACACAATAAACTACCCATTCACATTGCCCGGTATCTATTTTACTCCATTGTGGACACCTGGGTGCACTGCCTCTTGAGTGATGCTGCCACTGACGAACTGGAGGCAACTTCCTTTGAATAGTTCATTAGTGCAACCTGTCCAAAAACCTGTCTTTGGGAGTGTCAGCCTTCAAGTTGATGATTGGCGGTCTTGAGACGACCTACCTGTCCCACCACTTTAACAAATCATTGACAAATTTCTTCTCATCATCTTCATCGATGACTTCAAACCATTAGAGAATGTTGTTGTAAAATTTCATGTGATCAAATAGATTGTCCACTGGTCTCCATGAGCCACAACTTGAGAGGGCAAACCGCAGCTGCTGGGAGTGAGAACATACTAGTCACTGGAAACTCAAAGCTCTTGCCTGCACTGCTACATATGCAATGGCCCATGGGGCTACCTTCTTCATCCTGAGCAAACCTGCAACGTGTGTGTGGATGCAGCTTTCTCCACGGTGCTGCTTTGCTCCACCATTAGGGATGATAGCCGGGTCGGTCTCTTCATCCACAGAGCTTGGCGAAGTGAAAATTAGTCAGAATGCCTGAATGATGTGTGATGAGGTCTTCAACAAACGGATATTAAAGGTTAACCTGCCTTCATGAGGAAATTTCCTCTAAACAAACCCTCCAAAGGGTGCTGTGGATTGTATCAACCGTCTTGATATAGAAAACATGGCCATGAGTTCGCTGATATAAGGAACATTTTTTGATTCCAATTCCTTGTCTTTTCACGGTGACTGGAAAAATATTGAGCACACAGCTTTATAATTGGAGAGAGATGGCACACTTACTCCACATTGTCCCAGTCAAATTCCACAGGACAGATCAACCTGGCTGTGATGTCGTTATATAGCCCATGACCTGTCTTATTGTGGGCTATTGAAATGACCAACACTCACTAAGAGCGCTAGCTGTTCAAGTAGAGACAATAGAGGTGATCTGGTAGCTCCTAAAGACGATGGGAAATCTCCAAGAGGACAAGACTGAGGTCCTCCTGGCGCTCTATTGAGACTTTATATACTATACAGGGGTTTGGCTATGTGTACACTAGATCGTACGATATGCTATGCTACATGACTCGTCCATGAGTCGTACATGAGAATAACAGGTGTATCAGTACAGCCATGTAATGGAAGAGAAGCTAACCATAAGGATAGGGTGAGGTAGGCAGTGCACATGTGTGAGTCATGAGGCGAACATGTGCAAGGCTGCGCACCATGTGTGATCAGTGAGGCCAACATGAGGCCAACATGAGGCACACTGCAATACACATGGTATCCATGAGGTGAAAGGGTCTGGACTATGAGGGGACTTGAGCATTTGGTGGTTTCGGGTGATAGGGGTTAATAGATAGGGGCTAAAATAGGAAAGTCACTCCAGAAAATCAGGAAAAATAGGGAGAAATCTGGGAAAATTAATATGGGTCTGTAACACTATCCCTTCTCTAAGGATTGACTTCCAGTTGATCAGTATATGACTAGGTATTCCATATGTTGGCCTTTCTTTCGGACATCAACAACATGGTCTACCTCAGATTTGATTTCTCTGTCCTCAGTGACTTTTACTGGACCAAGTTGGATAGATGTTTGCCCTTCCAGCGGTTCCTCATATGGTTGAACACGAGAGATGTTAACTACCGGGTGAATGCACATTGTCTTTGGTAGGTATAGCCTGACTACATTGTCTCCTACAAGCTTTGTGACATCATACAGTTCTGGCCATCTTTCTGTAAGTTTCTTTGAAGCATGTTTTAAAGATCCTTGCCCGGCTGTGATGGTTTCCTAAGGGTATAAAACCTACCAACAGACTGTAGCAAGTATAGAAATAGTTAGTGGGTACGATTGGTTTGTTCCAAAAGAGACTCGAAAGGAAAGGAAGAAGTCCGGGAGAAGTCCAATTGATGGTACTTAATGTTTAAGAACAAGTCCAAGCGGAATGCGAGCGGTAGTCCAAGCGTTAATCCGATAGTCTAAGCAGTTTTGGGCCTATGGAATGAATGAGAGAGACGGTAAATACACAGTAGATGTTTTACTGCGTTCGGTGTTGAAGATGGTGACAGTGACGGTAATTGTGAGCCAAAAGAGAGCTGGTATTTTTGATACCATACATGGATATTATAGTCCGAGCATTCTCGGACTCTAACTATGACCAGAAACTACTAGCCGTGACATGAAACCCAAAGGGGTAATGAAAATACACTATTGGAAATGAACAGACAGGCACCACCATCTGTCCAGACAGAATAGAGCATTTTTATAGATAGCGGCTGTCACATGTGATCGGTCCGGAATTAAAAGACCTAAAGAGGAACAATGATGAGGTCGCTGAAGTCCGTGGAAGGCACGTGGCAAGAAAGAACAACGGGACTGAGAAGTAGTGGAATGGACAATGATAAGATAAGGACAAACAGATAGTTCCAATATAGAAGACTGAGACAACCGACAGGAGTACTGGAGTACCTTCGGACTAAGACAGCTGGGCTCGGACTTGTCAAGGATGTGTTGGAGAGGATATTAGAATGAAAGGGGATTCTGGAAAATGTGGGGGAAATGCAGGATATGCCTACAGAGACATACCAGTCTCTACAACGTGCGACTTTCAGATTGTCAGTAGAAAGCCAGACTTTATCACCAATCTGATATTTAGGGGCAACTGATCTGTGTTTGTCTGCTTGTGCTTTCATCTGTTCTTGTGCTTTCTCTAGATTGGCTTTTGTTTGAGCTAAAGTGTTCTGCATTATTTTGGTGAACTTTTCTGTAGCAGGAGCTTTAGTGATTCTTTGCTCAAAGCCCATTCGTGGACTATAGGACAGTGTTATTTTGAAAGGTGATTTCTAAGTAGAAGCTTGTTTCTTTGTGTTATAGGAGAATTGTGCTATTAGTAACCAATCAATCCATTCATGTTGTTTCTCTGCTGTGAAGAGACAGAGGTACTGTTGAAGATCTCTGTTCATTTTCTCTGTCTGTCCATCCGTTTGTGGATGAAATGCAGTGGAAAGTCTTGGTTGGATACCTAGTCGTTTGCATAAGTCCCTCATGACTTGTGATGCAAACTGTGGTCCTTGATCTGATACTATGCTGCTGGGGAGTCCATGATTCTTCCATATATTATGGAGATAGAGTTGGGCAGTATCAAGAGCTGTGGTCATCTTGTTGCAGGGAATAAACTCTACTTCCTTTGAGAAGCAATCTACTACTACTAGGATCGAGTCAAATCCATTTGACAGTGGTAAGTCTGTGGTAAAGTCTGCAGTGACTTCCATCCATGGTATGTCTGGTATTTCTAGGGGATGAAGTTTTCCTGGTGGTGTGAGGTTAGATGCTTTCATTCAAGTGCATCTTTCACATCGATTTGTATATTCCTTGATGAATGTACTCATTCCAGGCCAAGTGTAGCTTCTTTGAACAAGTTCTAGTATCTTTTCTCTACCAGGGTGTCCTGCGATTGGAGTGTCATGGTGAAGTTTGACAATATCTAAGTGCAATGCTTGATCATCAGGGACATAGATCTTTTCATCTTTGTCATAGAAGACATGATCTTTGTATATGTACTGTTTCCTTAATGGGATTAGATCTGGTTCCTTAACATCGAAAAGGATATCCTTAATTGCATCTATAATGATGTCAGCATCTGTTGCAATGTGTATTTCTGTAACACTACTGATCTGTTCCGGTGGTATGACAAGTACCCTTGTATTGTCCTTTTCAATTCCCACTGCATGATCTTCTCTTTGTGACAGAGCATCTGCTTTTTGCATAGTTGCACTAGCTTTGTGAAGCCATTTGAAGTTGAACCGGCTGAGATATTGGGCCCATCTAGCTTGACGTCAATTGAGATCTTGATGTTTCATGAACCATTGTAAGTTTGCATGGTCATTCCAGATCTCAAACTGGTGGTGTGCACCTTCCAGATAGTGTCACCATTGTTCCAATAATCTGATGACATTAAGCATGTCTTTGTCTGCAACTGGACAGTTATGTTCTTCCAGGGTCATTGAGTGGGAAATATGCTACTGGATGCCATTTCCCATTTTGTTCTATGGAAAGTACCACTCCAGTGGCGAAATCTAAGGCATCTGTTTCCAGGCGAAAGACTCTATCATTGTCAGGATAAGCAAGGATAGGGGCTGTGGTGAAACAGAGTTTCAGGATGTTGAACGCCACCTGTTGAGCCTCTTTCCATGAAAAGGGGGTATCTTTCTTTGTCAGATCATTCAAAGGTCGCATGACTTGTACATATCCTTCAATGAATCTGCGGTAGAAGTTTGCTAATCCAAGAAAACTTCGTACTCCTCTGACCGTTTTAGGCATGGGCCATTCCTTAATGGCTTTCACCTTGGAATCATCCATTTTAGTCCCCTCTCTAGAGACTATCATTCCTAGAAATTCTACTTCTTTGACACTGAAAGTACATTTCTTTGGTTTTGCGAAAAGATCATGTTCTTCAAGATGTTTTAGGACTTTCTTTACGATCCTTTCATGTTCTTGGAGGTTATCTGTCTTGGTATAAATCATGAGATCATTGATGTAGATTACCATGACATCATCCATGTCTGAGAATATTTCATTCATCATAGTTTGGAATATGGCTGGTGAGTTGTGTAACCCAAAGTACATTACCACAGGTTCAAAGGATCCTCGATGACAGACAAAGGCAGCTTTCCATTCATTGCCTTCTTTGATACAAACATTATTGTATCCCCATCGAAGATCTATCTTGGTAAACCATTTTGATCCCTTTAGTTTGTCAACAAGTTGAGAGATCAATGGGAGTGGGTAATTGTTCTTTACTGTGTGTTCGTTCAAGTAACGATAATACTGTACCATATGTTTTCATCCATCTTTCTTTGGGATGAAGAATACTGGGAAGGTTTGTTCTGATTTAGAAGGTCTTATGTACCCTTTTGTTAGTTGATCATCAATGAAATTGAATACTTCCTTCTGTTCTTCAGGTGAAAGCAGTATGAGTTGTCCTTTCTTTGGTTTGAATGTTTCCTTGAGATCTATAGCATGGTCCCAAGGTTTCCTTATCAGCATCATCTCAGATTCTTTCTTTGAGAACACTTTTAGGTACTGGTGATACATATGTTCGTGGTACTAGGTTTGCTGGTTTTGAATCAGTTTTAGGGGCTGATTCCTCTTGTTTCAAGGCAAGAATGTGTGCTAGAGAATCTTGTTATTCAGATTTGATTTGTTGAGCAAAAGGGGGTTTCCCTTTCAAGATATGGCACATCCAGGGACACTGAGTCATTTTGACCGTTCCTATAGTCCAATCAATCTCAGGGTTATGACACGAAAGCCACATGTAACCGAGAATCATTTGATTTTTTTCCAAATTGGTCACTTCTACTGTAACTTTCTCACAATGTTCCTGAAACTGAATAATGATCTCGGCACAATGAGTGATTGATCCAGCGGCATTATGCGTTCCGTCAATGTTATACACCGGTACTGGATTAGATAAGTCAATGGGAGTTTCATTTTCTGAGCATAAGCCTTGTCAATGTATATAGTATTGGCTCCGCTATTGAGCAAGGCTTAAGTCTTCATGAAATGTTGAGTATGGCGACTAGGGGAGATTTCTATGGTCAAGGTTATGTCTCGATTGCTAAAGGAGTGAATACGAGCATTGTCTGGGATTGAGCTAGAGACGTGAGTATAAGCAGAATTAAGCACTGGTTTGGAGCCCCGGCCAAGCTCCGATTCAATTGGAGACCCCACTCGACTATGATAACTTAGACTATGATACTCACTAGATACTTTGGCAACTGGAACACCCAGACCATTCAAGTTGCTTTGCCTTTTCCCTTATCTTTAGAGGTGTCTTCCTCAGTTTCCCTGAACTTCCTGGACTTAGAGCAGGTCTTCTTGTGATCTCTTTGAGACCAATTGCATTCACGACATTTGGTTGATGATCTAGAACAATCTTTACCAAGATGTCCATCTGCACCACAGTTGAAGCATCCAGTGAAGTACTTTGTTTTACTTTTGGAGAATGCATCAATGTGTTCCTCATCTTCACTTTCATCCCAACTTTCATTTACTGCACCAATGTCCATGGTGTTCAGATCAGGGGTTGCTCTTTGGGATTGGAAGCGAGATGATGCACTGGTCATAGGGAAAAAGCCTGTCCTTCCTTTGCAGAGGAAGTTCATGGTTTCCATCATTTCTCCAATTGTGCATACTGACTCAAGGTAAGCATATATGTCAGTGCTAGATCTCTTTCCTTCTTGGATGATCTGGTCTCGGATTTCGGCATTCATATGCTATTCAAGAATATCTATGGCATGAGAATGACCGATTCCTGCATCCTTAAGGTACTTGGTAAAGAGATCGACATAGTCGCATGATCGGGTGTTTCCTTGTTTGAGCTTCCAAAGCTTCTGTCTGGCCCAGTCCAGTCTTGCTGTTGGACGGTATTGCTTTACTATGTATGTCCACTTCGAGTTCAGTCCATGTGTAGGCTATTCCTTTTTCAAGTCGTTGAGCAGAGATGGTTCCTGCTTCCTGTTTCATTTGGGAAAGTACTGCTACTATGGCATCATAGGACTTTGGAGGGATGGTTGGCTGGTTGATGTTCAGCCATGTTTTCATCTTCAACCACCATTCCTCAAAGTGGCTAATTTCTCCATTGAAGTTGCCCAGATCGGCGAATACTTCTACTTTCTTGGAAGTCCCACTGGTTGGTGGTGCACCCAGGCCTCCTGGTGCTGGTGGGTTTTGGATAGTTGTGACAAGGGTGGACACTTTCTCTAGTTGTTTCTCTAACATTAGAGAGTAGGAGTTGATTACCTCAAACTGATCTCCCAAGAATTTGAACTGGGCATCCAGATTGGGTAGCTGATAGAGATCATTCATGAACTGACCAAGATTGAAGTTGCGGGGGTTGTAGCTGGCCATGGTGGAAAGAAAAGCTTAGATTAGATTACAAGTGAATCAAGCGAGATAGTAACTAGACTAGAAAGAAAGTTCTCGAAGTTACCAAGATCTAGAATCTCGTTGTTAGTGTTTATTTCCCACTGGTCTTGTTGTTCTTTTTGAACTGTAGACTCTCTGGGTTCTAGAATACTTGGGTACGGGATATTGGCATGGAAGGGAAATCCATTTGCTTCTTCAAGCTGACTTCGGAAGTTCTGGGCAAAGAGATGTCCTGTGATCTCTCTGATTTGGTTGATGTTCATGTGGTCGAACACCCAATCAATCCACTCAGCTGTATGGAGTTGGGGTTGGGTTTCTTGTTCATTCCAATCGTCTGCGTGGTTCCAACCATCTTCATTTCCCCAAGCTTCCTGGTTTCCCCAATTATCGTTGATTGCCTCATGCTGTTCTTCTGGTACTGTGTAGGCGATTTGCAAAGGATCAGAGATGGCAAAAGAAATCATTGTGTTGTTTCGGTAAAGGTCAATGTTGATTGGTTGACCTGCAGGTACTGCTCGGCAGATAAAGAATGTAAGGAACAAGAGAATGACTGTGAACAAGTAACAAAAGGCAATGAGGTACTGGTTCATATGGGTTTACGGACAGTGCAAGTAGTTTGTTTCTTGAGATGGCGCAATGTCTTCAAGATGCGATGATAGGGGGAATTGGGTGTGTAAGATTTACCCGATTTGCATTTGGTAAGGGATGTGATGTGAGATTGGAAGCACTTCTTTTGATCTGGTGTTAACCTCCGATGTTGATTAACTCAATCCAGATCTAGCTTGACAATGGCTTGTCTGTTTCATCCTCAAGGATCACATGAGGTCCTCGGACGTATGGGGGTGGTGGACGTGGAGATGGATTGTGCAGTCTAGGCACATGTAAGGGTGCTTCAAAACGTGGTACTCTGCGTAATGCGTGGACTATGCGACTAGTGGTGAAAGTAATTTTCGCGGAAGCGCCTAGGTATCCTAAGTGACTGTCTAGGCTGAAGAGGAGAGATGTGGTTACATAGAGCAGGGGAAGGAGGGTTGCCTCTAAACCAACGACATAATATAGGATTAGGAAGACGAGGATTGTGGGATGGAAGTCTCGCTTCACAATTGAGTTTTTCTTTGATTCAGGCTCTAGCTGTGTGGACGCTCTCCCAGATCCGTTCAAGGTGCTGTGCTTCTTCGCTCTGCTGAGCACCAAGCTGTAATCCCTCTCTAATAATATCCGAGACTTCCAATGGTAAGAATACTCGGCGTAAAGTGTAATTGATAGAATCAATACGCGTCCTTGAGCTAGAGGAGGAGGGGACAACGGTGGTGTCGGTGGCAACTCCATGATTGTAGACTGGCCTCCAGTCAACGGGTTGTGCAAGGGTGTGGGCGATCTTATGATAGTTGCTGGGTGGTAGGTTAAGTCAAGTGAATTGCCTCTCCTGTGAGGTGAGAAGCGGTGGGGGGGCAAGCAAGTATGGTACAATGTGAGCCGGCTAGAGGCTCTGCTAGGGCTAGGACTAGAGGTAGGGTAGGGTAGACTAGGTAGTGAACTGTGCTCCTTAGGTTTGTTCTTCTTGTCTTCTGATACCAGAAGGGGAACAATGATGGGGGACTCTTCCTTTTTGATGACAATAGACACTGAAAGGGGGGTGTTCAGCTATGGGCCTCGTGTAACAGTGGCAAAGGGGTCCTACTAGTGGTAAAGTGTGTTGACTAGACAAGGGGCTAGGCAAGAAAGTGATTGGGTAACTATCCCAAGGGCTTGTTAGAAGTCTTGTCCTAATGAAACGACCAACACTCACTAAGAGCGCTGTTCAAGTAGAGACAATAGAGGTGATCTGATAGCTCCAAAAGATGATGGGAAATCTCCAAGAGGACAAGACTGAGGTCTTCCTGGCGCTCTATTGAGGCTTTATATACTATACAGGGGTTTGGCTATGTTACACTAGATCATACAATATGCTATGCTACATGACTCGTCCATGAGTCGTACATGAGGATAACAGGTGTATCAGTACAGCCATGTAATGGAAGGGAAGCTAACCATGAGGATAGGGTGAGGTAGGCAGTGTGCATGTGTGAGTCATGAGGTGAACATGTGCAAGGCTGCGTGCCATGTGTGATCAGTGAGGCCGACATGAGGCAAACATGAGGCATACTGCAATACATATGGTATCCATGAGGTGAAAGGGTCTGGACTGTGAGGGGACTTGAGCATTTGGTGGTTTCGGGTGATAGGGGTTAATAGATAGGGGCTAAAATAGGAAAGTCACTCTAGAAAATTAGGCAAAATAGGAAGAAATCTGGGAAAATTAATATGGGTCTGTAACAGCTACATATAAATTGGGGGTTAGCATCCGTCAGCCACGTCACCACTGTGAGTTTGAGGTGGCAAGCATCATCAGCGTGAGCAGCGTCAGTGCCATCAATTAGCTTGAGAACATGGTGAAGCAATCCAATCAGCATACACACTACTAATCCTGCGATAAAGTACTCACCTGCTTGATAGCCCCATTTAACTTACCAGTGTTGCTCTTGTTCACTGCCCAACACCAGAAATCTAGCAACCACCTCTTAAGTTCACCATACGCTTTGTAAAGAATATCCTGCCTTCTCAGTGGTCAACAGTCTGGAAAGGCTCCTGGTTGCATAAAAACAACTTACCACTCATCATGGGTGTGATCACCCTCACCCAAGACACCCCGTCGGTCTGCTTCATCAAGAATATCAGCAATGTTGTCAGACATGGAGACCAATCTCCTAAAGCCCCTTCCGCAGTGACACCAGCTACACACAGATGTGAAATGAGAATCAACCATGATATTCCAAACACTTACTTGATGGTCGCTCTTCTCTCTGCACGTTCACCCTCTGCACCTGAACATTGTAGCATGGAAACTTGGTGTTGCAACCTCACAACTTGCGCCTGCAAGGTGGTATTGGAGATGTCCGTTGTTGAAGGTGCTGTTTCAGATCTGCTGCTGGCCGATGTTGGAACCGAAGGGGCTTCTGGAACATGCATGGGGGTTGGAGCCGCCATCATGCAGAGGATAGTAGCCAGAGTACTGATGGTGATTGTGCAGAGGCCAAAATCCTTTATTCCAAGTCTTAAAAACTTGAGCCTTTTCCATTTGACCCGATTTGGAACCATGTTGCACGCTTATTATGTGAGTAACCTCAGGTTAGCTAAATCACAGGATAACCAAAAAGGCTGAATGTACAAAAAAAGATTGGTCCGTCATACAAAACCTGGATGGGATCATGCCAACTACCCTGGCTGAGGGTACTGTAAATACGAAGTAGGTGGAACTTGAACCTCATACCTCTGTATGTTATCCATGAGCCTTCAGCCTTCCCCAAATCCATGTCTCCCTCAAGAACTTGAATGAGAAATTTTTCTCAGCCTCAAGACTGAACCTGATTGCTACCACTATGCACTGGTTGCAAAATGCATCAGCGTCTGGTGAGCACAATTAATCATTCCAATGCAGTGACTTACTTCGTTTAATAGGCTCAATCCCTTCACTTTTCATGAAGTCTTCTTGCAGAATCAATTGGCAGCAGAGAGGTACCTTTTATTCCTCCAAAACCACCTGAGTCCTTGTGACTACAAGATGAATGGCCTCTACCTGGGTAGATCAGTCGATGTGGGCACTGCGGCTCTTATCTTGCTTAGCTGCAGGAGGCTCATATTCTTGACGATCTGTTTCGCCTACTGTCATATCACATGCACTGTCCAGAATTCACTGCATCGTCTGCTCTTGGAGCTGACAGGTCTAAAATACCTGTACATCAGATTAACCATGCTCTATACCAGTTACATGGTGTCCTTACCAAACATCAAGTTCCTCAACTATCCCACCCATCTTCACTTATTGTCCTCAGGGTCGGCATCAATCAGCATTCCAATGGGCTTTGCAAAGCTTACCAGCTTAATGCACCTGAGTATGAGCTGGACCATAGGGCAGTCCTGCACTTCAGATCTCCAGCAATTCCTGCAGAGGTTATCAACTGTTGTCCTTATACAATGGTACGACAAATATCATTCACGCACAGAGGTTGAGAAAAATCTCCGAAACCAGGAGCTGGTGGATGAACAGATAGTGTTCCTGAGAGATCATGAGAGCAACAGGGATGTTTGAGAATTCACTGAGTATATAGTCAGATGGAGGGTCGAAAGAAAAAGTGAGCATATTCACCTGTACCAAAATGGCATTGTCCAAGCTTTTGCAGGTGACACCTTCACTACACCTGGCACCATGGAAGTGGTGAGTGAATTGGGTGACTTGGAGATGTTGTTCAATGATCATGGGAGGCAAGAGGTGGAAGGGTGAGGGTTGTGATAAGGAGGAGGTTGACGAGCACAGAAGGCAGCAGAGCACTGTTAAGACCATGCAAACTCCGGAGTTGGTTGGAGTTGGTTGGGACTTGGTCTTAGCTTATGTGCTATGCCCTTGCTGTTAGTCAGGCCCCAGAGAAGCAGAGCAGATCAGAGTAACTCAGAGACATTGGTGATGTCGACGAGCTCAAGATAGACAACAACAACAATGAAGGTAATGCCGAAGTCCAAAGCCTAGATCAGATGAGGGGACAGACAAAGTTGGACAGAAAGAGTTTGTCTAAGTTGATATTCAGACTAGAGTACATGAGTGTAGGTACAGATTATATACTACTGGTATGTACTGCAGAGTCCTGAAGCGGAGCAGTGCTCTGGAGACATGAGTCTACCGTGCTGCGGAAACACAGGGTCAGAGTAGTCTAAGAGGCGAGAGGAACAGATGTAAGTATAGGATTAGAGGAACAGAATGGAGAGAGTCTAATGGAGATAATACACAGGATACTAATGGAGACTACCAAGTCTGGAGTTGCAGAGGTGTGGAGATGTCCTGGAGGACCGGAGTTGACTCGGTAAAATCTTGGATATGACAAGCACAAATAGAGAGAGCGAGATCGTTGAGAGAAGTAACGCTCCAGACTACTTGATTTGTTTGGCATTCTGGATGCGAATAAATACTAAACTCGAAGAGGAGAGGCAAAAGAGAGGGTTGGGTTTGATGTCAGATGGGAGCGAACAGTTGGAAGTTTTGGAAGAAGCTGGAAAGTCACTGCTTAATCAATGAACAGCATCGGATGCAAAGTTGTACTCACTGAGAACTTGAAGAGAAGAGGAGGCAAAAGGCAAAAGGGAGGGTTTCCCATGCACTCTCTTGCTTGCCCTCATTACGACCACACTCGCCAAGTTGCGATCACCCTCTCCTCACCCCTGGAGGGACGAGGACCCGATCGAGGTGAGCAGGCAGGATGTACTGGTGGCAGCAACAGCAAATGGGTACGTCACACTCAATGCATCCGACTTGATCATGAAGATGCCTGATTTGGGGATTGTTTACACCCCATGTGGGATCTTGTAGACATTGAGTGGTGCACTGGTATTGGGGTCACGTTTGTGGGTGACATGGATACCAAAGTCGCACATGAGGCTGATAGTTATGTCAATGTAGAGCCGGAAGATGACAGCCTTTCTGATGAGGATGAGAGTCATATGGTGTTGGATGTGTGGTATGCAGAGGAGGATGGAGGAGATGTACTGCGAGGAAATGGAGGCATTGAGGGTGAGGGTACCACCTGGGAGACTGGTGGGGGTGATGGAAAGGGGGAGGCAACCATAAGTGCTGAGGTAATTGATGTCTGCAGTGGCCTCTGAGAGGGCTTCAATAGGAGGCGTGATGGGATGCTGTTTCATGTGCGCATTGCCCATGATGACAGTGCGATCCAATGGAGACAGGTTGGTAGAGGGCAAGACAAAGTGTGCAAACAGTGGTGATGAAGCAAGTGGCAGTGCCAGCATTGCCAAGGTAGAGTTCTGTCCCAGGTGGAGGAAGCAAAAGTTTGCCACTGGATCCGGTGACAACGAGGATTTCACCATTGTCAGCCCACTTGAATGTGGCTGCCTATGGGAGAGTCAGCGGAAGAAGGGTGAGAGATATGACGATGCACATTCAGTGCCTGCAAAGCGGCCTCATAACCTGGGTGTCATCCGAATGAAGCAGATTCTTTAACTTGATGGTGCCGTTTGAGAGTGCTGCAAGGACAAGGGCACGATTAGAAATGGGTTTGGAACCCGATGTGGCAAGGGTGATGTGTGGAATGGCCATGTTTCCATTGCTAGTCGGTACATGGGTGACGACAGGTGGGGAGGGGAGGAGTTGGGGAGGCAAGGGACCCTTTTCTGCAGTATCTGATATCTCCCACAATGAGTTTGGGAGAGATGGCTTGACATATCCACCTGGGATACCGCTGATGACGATGAGATCAAAAAGGTTCTCATAGACTGTTGGGCATACCTGTTGCTCTAAGTTCATGCATCTTTCTGATGTGAGGTAGGGGTAAGGAAGGCCTCGATGGCATGGCCAATGGTGTGACCAAAATTGACAAGGTTGCAGAGGTGTGCTTCCTTTGAATTGTATGAGATGATGGTCATCTTGGTGTTGATGGGTGAGATGATAAGGGTGCCTGACATGACTGGAATGGGCATGGTGGCACAGGGAGTTGTAACAGCAGACGTCTGGTGACATTGGCAATGTCCAGATATTCGGAAAAGTCAATTTCCTGGCACAAGAAGGTCCTTCTCACGCTCCCAACATTCTCCAAATCGGAGGATACTGACCTGATTTTCCAGTGTGAAGACTCTGGAGCATTCTACTTCCCTTGATGCCCTCACTTTTGCCTTTGCCTTCATCTCTTGTCTCTCTTCATCAACGCACTCTGCCATCTTCCATGCTCATCAACACATCACCACTTCCCTTGATCTTGATCTCACCCTTGCCTTCCACCTCTTGCCTCTATTGTATTTTCCTTCAATTTCAAGTCCATTTATAAGTCTAACCATACATTCTGAAGTATTGCATGTACAAACCAATGTCCTAGTTCCTCTCTGGAGCATTCCACTTTTCTCAATGACCTCGTCCTCTCTACTCACACTCTGCTGCCTAGTCCAAATTGATGTCAGCGTTGGGATCCAAAGACACACTACCCAAGGTTTCCCAACCCTACACCACAACTTCATTTTGCTGTGTATCCAACCAACTACATTCCTCCTCCGAGTTACACATGTCCTGTAGCTCGTCTTGGTACTTGATAAAGTCTTTGTGCCAAAGATCAACAGTTACAGCTCAGTCATTATACCTTCCATCCCAGTAGTCCTTGAGGGCCTGTGACATGGCTGTGGCGCACAGCGTGTATACAGTGTCCAGGTTTTCAGAGTGTTCAATGATTGGGAACCACCTTCAGAGTTCCAGTCCTTTCTTGAACTGCTCAATCATGAGACTTGTGAATATGGATGAAGAGAACAGGTAAGAGTTCTTATCCCCAGGTTCTTTCAGGAATTCATCGCCCATTAACAGAGTCCTGACCCGATGCTTCTAAAAGATGACAATGTCCTTTGCTGGAGTACCGAGAGGGGTCAGCAACCCGTACAGCTTCTGGAGATCAGCCAAAGCCTGGTGTTTGATTTTTTTCCAGAGGCAGCTCAGGTTTTGAATGATTGTTTTCCAGATTTTATCACGGTTTTCTTTCATCAAGTGATCGATGGTCGCGGTCTCCCCAGCGACTGATTGCATGGTGACGGTGATCCCAGCCATCACAATCTCTTCCTGCCTTGACCTCTGATCTTGATCTGGCTTCAGTGAAGGGTTACCGTCAGTTCCTGTCAGAAGAGCCCGGCATATGTCCAACTGCCCATGCTTGATAATCACGCCGCATTGGTCATTCAAGGCGTTGATCTGCACCTGGGTTGGTCTGGATGGGACATGCATGGCTGCAACAGAGACGGTGGTGGTGGGCTCAGATTGGGCAGATGTACATAGCGTCAGGTGAGCTGGGCTCAAACATGGTGTATACGAATCACCACTCATTTGGTGTGAGATGAGAGGGAGGAGTGCTTGCAGGGGCAGGGGTAGGTGCAGGTGCAGTGTGCGCAGGCACATCAGCTTTAGGGAGTTGGAACAGGCCCAGGGTAGCTGCAGGCTGCAAGAGTGTGGCTGCAGCCTGTGCCTGGTGCACATTGCTGTGTATACTGACATCTTGCGTCAATGTAAGATGTGCAGGTACATGCAAAGTTGTAAACTGCATAAATGGGTTGGCTGACAGGACTGCATCAGCGGCCGCAGCCATGGGGGCAGGCAGCTGGTGAGGCTGCACTGTGACACTGCCATGCATATCGATATCATAATCTTGCATCAGACACAATTCAAGACTGCCAGGCACCCTGGGATTTGTGCCGCCCACCACCACCATGACCACCCACCAGGCATTGTACACGGAGTCGGGACTGTCCTGGAATAATTCCTCGTATCTATCATCTTCTATCATCAAGTATTGTCGCCATTCCTGAAGTGAGTTGGAATGCGTGTTATGCTACACAAGTACTAATCGTCAATCTTGGGGCATTACACAAGAATCCTCATATTACCTGGTTGGCCTGGCTTATCAATGGCAATTGATTGAGACTGGGTTGGCAGGGTTGGCTGAGTTGGCAGGGTAGGGGCTTGCTGAGAGATTGGGTTGGAAAGGCGCTGGGGGTGTTAAATATCTTTGCATTTCAAAGTCAGGCTCTATGTGGATCTTAGATACGGCCTTGTGAGGATGATTGGACTATGACCGTTTGACATAAAAAATATGCAGCTGGCAAATGTGTGGCAGGTTCAATTAATTTGTCACTTTGGATTGAATATCAAGCCTCAACTTGAAGTACCGTGAGAACTAGAGGGGATCACATTGAGCCAGGGCATTCAACTTGTGACTGATAATGCACAGCTCGAAGCAAATAACCTAGCATTCATGACGAAATAAGCACGTTCAAATACATCACGCTAGTACTGGTACAGACCACCCTGTGTCATTCAACATCAGCTGAGGGAACAGATCATCATCAGGCTTGTCCTGCTCATCTCCCTCTGATTCCTGCTCATCAAGATCTTGATCAACATTACCAACACCATATGCAGAGAGGAGCCCAGGCTGTGATAACATGCACTCACGAATCTGATTGAGCTGCACATTTGATATACTCAAAGCGATAAGGTCATCAGCATAGGCTGCATGGTGGAACTCTCCTTCATCCTCAATGTGATCCAGACCACACCCCTCCATCATGCCTGTCACAATTTCCAACTGGGCAGTGCTGACGGCAAGCCTCAACACTTGTTCCTTTCTAAGGGCATTCAAGAACTCCCTCTACTGTTCAATGGATTCCAGCTCTGATAATGTGAGCCGGAGGCGATTTGCGATGCTTTCCCATATTGCTAATCTTGAAGCATAGGCTTTCTTGATGATGTTGTCAGGCATGGCGCCGAGGGCAGCCTGGAAGTACTTCTTTCCCTGTCATAGACATTAGACTGTGTATATATTCTCTATATGTGGTAGATCATACCTTATTAATGTTGTTCAAAGTCAGAGGTATGTGGGATGGATGGCCAAGGGTCCATATTGTAAAGTGAAGTTCGAGGGGAGTAGGGATTTTACTGGGATTGTAAGGATGCAAGCATATTGCCATTGCTTGCTGTGCGGCGATTGTGCGGGCATAAACATGCCTTGACCACTGACTCTTCATAGTGGGAAGAGGTGGGAAGGGCTGCGGGATGCTGACAACTTGAAGGGGATTGGGTTGAGGAGGATTTCGGAAACTACGTGGGAAGATACGCTTCTCACATATTGTTGGGAGGATTTGCTATCCTCCTTGGCACCTGTTGGTGAGAACAGAGGTGGGAAGGGGTGGGTTTCCCCCTCCGAGTCAGGGCTCAAAGTCGCTGGCAGTGCTGAGGAGTTCGTTGATTCACTGGAGGGGGAAAGTTGTGGTACTGGGTGGGGTGATGATGGCAGAGTAACAGCGAAAGCAGATCTTGAAGGATCTGAGTGGTTGTGAGGGTACATCACAGATTTGTGACCTATGCTCATCATGTTGCACTTAATATATGTTTCACTGGTCGGAGTTCTAAGTTTGAACTTGAACCCACCGTGAACAATCAACGATGCAGGGCTTTCAGATGAGCTTCTTGCTCTCGATCGGCCCTCATTCCCCAGCTCTGAACACAGGATAGTCATGAGTGGATCTCACTGTTCAGTTGTGCCTTCCCGAGCACATCAGGGCTCATGATGTGGTTGGAGCCTCTTCCGATGGAGTCGGGAGCTTGGGGCTGACAGACTCCTACCATGACAACAAGAAGGTGCTCAAGAACTTTTGTCTTCTCCTCACTGATTGGCCTGATGTCCCCTCTTCTCTGTATGTTTAGAATGTCCTTCAAGACTATTTTGTGTTGCACCCTAATGTATTCACTGCTCAATCAGTTCCTGCTGGTGTTTTACATGAGACTAACCAGACTACTCATGCTAGCCACATTCCAACCTACCTGATCCAACAAAAAGGATTTGTAAGTGTTTTCTTACTCTTGTGTCCTTTCGCTCACTCATGTTACAGTACTGGTGTGGAAAGGATTGTCCCGGCACCTTCCGTTCTCAGTAGGAACTCACCCAACATCATTCTGTTTGTGCAATGTATTGCTTAAATTGCTTGCAGAGTCTTGTGAGGATGTGCACTATCTTGCAATTGCCTGAAAAGTGGCCCTGGTTCACCAACAGAAGTGAGTACTAGTAATTAGCACTATCCACATCTTGTGTCAAGCTCATGTGATACAGCCTGAACTCCAGGACCCACAAACTCAATGCCAGTGGGCCAGATCTCCAAGTGAGGTGAGTAACTGTGATAGAGTCTAGTTCCATTCGTCAAGCTCATGTACCATAGCATGACAATCCACACATCCAAGACTCAGATAGACCACCTTCCCTGACCCCTCAGCCTACATCTACCATCCTTATGCCCTATGCCCATGCCCTATCCTCGCCGCAACCTGCCATCACTGGCAATGTCCCAGCCTTGTCCTGTGATCATACCATCGGCAATCAGCCCCATGGTTCATCCTCTACCTCATCCTCAAATGAGCTGCCGCCAATGGGTCCGAGAGTCCACAAAATGCCAGCACAATATCGAGATCAACTTCCAGAGCCTCCAGTGTCAACTCATTCCCCTCCAGTACCCACCTCTACCGCCCGCCACGTGTTCCTCCATGTGTTCGACTCCTCCCACACTGTTACACAAGACATACTCTTGTAGGTCGAAGTGAAACCAAGGTTGATTTCGAGGGAGGTACTCATGAAGAGATGCTGCTTCCTCAAGAACAAAGAAGAATGATCAAGTCAAAGGAGTTCAAGTGTCTTAGGTCAAAAGCCAAATGCCTTTGGACTCAAGAGAATGCTAGATTGCATAGATAAAAAATAGAGATTACAGTACATGCGGCAGGGTACTTATAGCAAGAGACGCATAAGCATAGAAAGCTATAGAAGAGGTAAGAACATGATGAGTAAGTAAGAACACGTATCCGATACGATAGAATCGGATAGAAGGCGAGGGCTGTCCACAGATAAGAGTAAAATAGTAAGCAACAATGAGTAAACAGTATCACCCCATCCGGTAGTAATGGAAGAAGAACGGCATAGGGTTATACATAGTTCAATAAATGCAGAGTTAGATGAACTCAAAAGGATTAGGCAATGAACCCAATCGTAGGAACACATACCAAAAAGAAGATGTGTATGGCGAAAGAAAGAGAACAAAAGGATACCATTAGTCAGGAGACAAATCGTAACATTACCCCCTTCATACAATCGAACCCCAGGTTCAACCAAAACTCCACAAGGCATACTCCTATCCAGAGTTAGAGGAACTCCCAAAGATATGGGTAGCCTGCTCAGGGGAAAGAATGTTAATTGGACAATCGTCAACGATGTGACCTCCTCAATCGCATAGGTTACAAGTTCTGGTGGGGCAAAATCTGTCGCTATGTCCCCATCGGCTACAAAGGTTGCATTGGGTAGACAGACAAGCTGTCTGAGGGTGTCCAGGGGCGGAGAGGTGGCAGTGGGGACAGACATAGAGGGGACAGTTTTCATGATAGTGGCCTGTACCAGAGCACCGAAAGCATTCGGTGAGGGCAGAAGCGGGGCAACGAGTAATAGGGACATTGAGGAGGCGAGTGGGAGCAGAGATGATTGGACAATTGTTACCAATTCGTATGACAAAAGATTGATTGTTAGCTACTGCGTCTTCTTCCAAGCTGTATTCGGGGTCGATGGCAGTGAAAAAGGAAGAGGTGTTGGATGGGGCAGGGGAGAGTTTGGAGCGGGAACAGGGAGTGGAGATGGAGAGCGATGTGGAGGGAGTTCAGACTGGGAGATATAGTGGTCACGTTGTTCCATAGTCATGGTCAAAAAAATGTGTCGAAAGGTAGGATAAATGGTAGCTGGGGGAATTTGTTCAATGAAAGAGTGGAACCCGTGAAGATGTAAGATGGACAAAATACGATTCGGGAGTCAAGCAATTGCCATTTGCAAGGGAATGCCAAAGTCCATTGGCAAATCTTGTGGGGCGGAGAGGGTGTGGTATCATTGAGTGGCAGAGATGTCATGGAAGAGGTGTACCAGTTCTTGGCAAATCAGGTCCTCATGGAAGAGAGGGAGGTCCTCAATGGCATGGAGGACAATGGGATTGGTGAGGATGGCGGCGTAGAGCGAATGGGCGGCAAAGGTAAGTAAATAAGTAGGAAATACTCGTCGTGATCACAATGGGAAAGTAGGCAATGAAGAAGACAATGACAATGAAGAGATTGAGGACGAAAGAAACGACATAGTTGTCAGGGAATAAAACAAAGTTCATTCACTAGGGGGGTACTTCACGTAGAGACACCGCTTCCTAGGAAGGAGAGGAGGAGAGAGAGGATGAGGAACTAGGTGATGCTGCGGGTTCTTTTGTACTCTTGGAGTATCGTGGGAGCATGACGGAGATTAAGTTTCTGGTTCCCATGTGTTCTCAGAAGAGAGGTATCCTTTCTATGCGGTCAGGTACAATCTTCGGCCAGGAGAGCCCTTGTGGGAGACAATGTGATCAACTTCGTATTCCTCTTTGGTGTCAATCAGGTCAGGAGGAGGTCAGGAGGAGGGACTGTGTGCTTCAGTTTGTCGATAAGGAGATAGAAGAGTGGCGTGGAAGACGTCGTGGATTTTCCATGTGGAAGGAAGGCGGAGTCTGTATACCAGGGGAGATAGTACCTGAGCGATTTCAAAAGGCCCATGGGGTTTAGGTGCAAGTTTCCTGGAAGGATAGGGTATTCGGAGATTAGTGGCTTCAAGCCAAACCTTATCTCCGACTTTCCATGGGGAGAACCTTCGAGAAGACTGTTCCATCATGATCCGTCGGGCAGATTCTTGTGCTGCTAAAGCTTTCTTTCTTGCCATGTCTAAGGAAGAAAGGCGGCTTTCAAGAGCTGGGATGAATGTTTTCCCAAGAGGGGGATACATGCGAGGATCATATCCAAGGAGGAGAGAAAAGGGGGAAACCTTCATTGAGCTGTGGGAAACAAAGTTGTGTTGGAACTCGGCAGAGGTGAGGAATTTAGACCATTGGTGAGGGTTGTTTGCACAAAAGATCCGGAGATAAGTTTCGACTTCTTGATTAGTTCGTTCAATTTGCCCATCGGTTTGGGGGTGGTAAGCGGTGGAGAGGCGGACATCATATTTGAGAATTCAAGCAAGCTCTCTAGCAAAGGCTGAGGCAAACTGTGGACCACAATCAGAGATAAGGGTATCATGGAGTCCAAAGTGTTCGAACACATGATCAAAAAAGAGTTGGGCTATTCCGTTTGCGTCCACAGTCTTAGAGCAAGGAACTAGTATTACCCCCTTTGTAAGGCCATGGTCGACCACGACCATTAGGGAGTCATAACTGTGAGAAAGGGGAAGGTCAGTGATAAGGTCAACAGAGAGTTGTTTGAAAGGAAGTGAAGTGGTGGACTTAATGGGCAAGAGTGGCGGGGTGACAGGGTGGGTGTGGGCCTTGTTCTGTTGGCAAACAGCACAACCAGCAACAAAGTTGTTAACGAAGACAGAGAGGCCTGGCCACCAGAAATCATGTTCAATGATAGCCTTAGTGCGGAATCGTCCAAGGTGGCCCAAGAGGGGTGAAGAATGGATGGAGTGAAGCAGAGAGGACTGAGCAGGAGGTGGGACATACATCCGTCCCTTGTAATATAAGTGTCCATTGTCAAAAGTCCAGTCAGCGAGTGAAGAATGTGGAAAGAGAGGGGTGTCATCAGACAAGTTCTGGATGGCGTGGAGTACAAGGGGGTCTGTTGAGGAAGAGGACTGTATGTGACGGGTGAGGGTGAGGTCAAGGACATTGATTACTATGGGCAATGGGACGATAGCGACATCAACATTATCAGAGGAGGTGTCGACGTGGTCACGGTGGGAGAGGGCATCAGCAGGAGCGAGCTTGGTGCCAGGGAGAACTTTCCAGACAATGTCGAAGTCCTATAGGAAAAGAGACCAACAGGCTTGTCGGCGAGAGAGTTTGTGGGGGTCTTTGATGTAGGACAAGTTCTTATGGTTGGTGATAATGGTGACTGAGTGGGATGTTCCCTGAACATATTGACGCCATTCAGTAAGAGCAAGGATGACTGCGAGCAGTTCTCAGTCATAGATGTCATAGTTCTGTTCAGCAGAGAGGAAGGTGCGAGAGAAGTAGGCGCAGGGATGAAGGTTGCCATTTGTATCCTCCTGCAATAGGATGGCACCAGCTGCAAACAAGGAGGCGTCGGTCATGATTGAAAATGGTCGGGTAACATCCAGGATAGATAAAACAGGTCCCGAGGAGAAGGCAGCCTTAAGGGTGTTAAATGCGCATTGTTGGAGAGCTGTCCATGTCCATGGTTGATCCTTTCTGGTGAGTAAGTTGAGAGGCGCCATGACATTTGAAAAGTTGGGGATAAATTTGCGATAGAAGTTCGCAAATCCGAGGAAAGAGCGAACACCCTTGACAGAGACAGGGGGTTTCCACTCCTTGATAGCGGAGAGCTTGACAGAGTCCATCTCAATCTTCCCTTGGCCGATGATCATACCTAGGAATTCTATGTGCGGTATGTCAAAGGTGCATTTGGAAAGTTTAAGGGATAACCCATGTTCATGAAGACGAAGGAGGACACATTGAGTGCGTTCATGATGGAGTGCAAGGTCACCCTGGGTGTGAATGCCCAAGTCATCCATGTAAATCTTCAGCCAACACTCAGCGATCATGTCTGCGAAGATGTGGTTCATAAAGGACTGGAAAGTGGGCGGTCCATTACAGAACCCAAAGAACATGACAGTTGGTTCAAAGAGTCCGAAAGGGGTGATGAATGCTCCCTTCCATTGGTCTTCTTCTCAAATGTGAATGTTGTTGAATCCCCATCGGACATCGAACTTGGTAAAGATCATAGAGTCCTTCATATTGTCGATCAATTCAGGGATAAGGGGCAATGGGTATGCATTGCAGACAGTGTGGGAATTCAGGTATTGATAGTCCTGGCAAGGGCAGAGAGAACCATCTTTTTTTGCAATGAAGAAGAAAGAGGCGGCTTGTGGGGATTTGGACAGAACAATTCTTCCGGTTTTGAGGTGTTCCTCGATGAAAATTTTGCATACCTCTTGTTTCTTTGGGTTAAGGGAATATACCTTAGCAATCTTCGGAACAAATGATGGCTTAAGATCGATGGTGTGATCGTATGATCGATGAGGGGGAAGGGCATTGTGGATTTTCTCTGAGAATACATCTTCTAGGTCCAAACACCAGCCAGGAATCTTCTGGTCGGGGGTTTTGGCAGCTTGGGCCAATTCAGTGGACAAGGTGATCTTGTTGAGGTGTTCACAGTAAAGATCCATCTGAGGGAGGTACTCACAAAGAGACGCATCATCCTCAGATGAATATCATTGGGAAAAGAGTGAGGAAAGTTCCATGTCAGAGTCAAATCCTAACCATCAGAGTAGGTATCATTGAGAGGTTAAGCTGTCGTTGTTGTTTGAGGTGAGAGATCTGGAGAAGGAAAGAGTGTTACTTCTCCAGTCTATGTGAGGGTTCTTGGATTTCAACCAGGGCATTCCTAGGATGATCTGTTTATGTCCCAGGCTGACGACCATGAGATCTAGGTCGTCGGAACCGTGTGGTAAAACCATGCAAGTGCGAGCCTTCCAGAGGATCATTCCTTGTCGGTTGGGAGTCCCATCCACGTTGAAGGCGCCAATGGGTTGAGGGAGTTTCTTCAGGGGGAAATTGGTGAGGGAGAGAAGTCTGAGGTCAATGAAGTTTCCGGTAGCACCAGAATTGATAAGGGCAGTGGTTTCGACGGTTTGTATTCCAACAAGTAGCTTGATAGGGAAATGGAGGGTTTGTTCATTGGGAGAGGCTACGAGTACATGGAAGATAGTAGGAGAAGGCAATGTTGAGATGGCTTCTCCATTTAAAAATCCTAAGTAGAAATGACAGAAATCTCTTCCTTAGGTTCTTCGTAACACATTTGGAGTACCTGAAGGATCTCTGTCTCGTTCTTTCCCTGAGTCTTTAGGGAATTGACATAGGCTTCGATGGGTGAAGGGTTCTTAGTAGGGGCAGGTGTGGTCAGGGTCTTCGTCTTGGTAGAGCATATGGTTTGTGGGCGAGGATAGGTTATAGTCTGGGTATTCCGGGCGTTGTTACATTTGTTGGCACTGTGACCCTTTTTCCTGCAATGGAAGCAGAGTCCTTCTCAGATGCATCTTGCTCATTCCGTAGGGGTCAGTTTGGAGAGGGAGATAGCATTGATGTCCATGGTGTTAGGGTCGTGAGTGGTTCTGGGGGAGTGTACAGTGGGGAGTTGTCCGCCTTTCAAAGTGAGAATTCACATTTTCTGGGTGTGAAATACCTTGGCTTGTTCATGCCATTTTGCAATGGTGGTGGGGATCGAAGACATAGAGAGTATCATTGTAGCAAGTTGTTGGTCAAGTCCAAGGGAAAATTGGTCGACGAGAGTGATGTCGTCGGAGATGCCTGCCTTAGAGGCAAGGTTCTGGAAGTCAGTGATATACTTCTGGAATCCATCATCCATAATTCCATCAGGGCGTTTGAACAATTTCTGAGCTAGCTTGGTGAGCTCAAAGTGAGCAGTTGCTTTAGTGTCATAGGGGAAAAATGTAGACTCAAAGTTGGATGCAAATTTGTCGAAGGTCTTTTCAGAATTGGCGATAGAGATATCCACCATCTTGTCATACCACATTTCTAAAAAAGAGACTCTGCATCCCTTACTCATTTTGTTGAGAGTGTTCATGACTTTGTCAACATCGGAGGTATAAATCGAGGAATTGATAGAAAAGTAGGCTTTCATAGCCTTAATCCATCGCACAGTGTCAGAAGGTTCTCCAGAGAAATCTGCGGGGAGGGCGGCCTTAAGTTCTTGAGCTTTGGTGGACATTGGTGTTACTGAGGTTACCGGTGGTGCTGGGGATACAAGGGGTTGCCTTGGTGGTGCTGGGGGAACAGTGCTTTGTCTGCAGGTTCTTGGGGTCTGGGGGGTCAAGGTCGAAGGCACAGTGGTCGAGGATTTTGGGAAAGAGGGTCGTTCTTCCTCGTCGCTGGGTTCAGGGTCACAGAGCCCATAGGCTTGTCTCAGGGCTCTGTAGGAAATGTTTTCAAGGTGGCTGGTCCTACTGCTAGATAGGAGGGATGAGAGGAGATTCTTGATCTTTTGTTACGCGAGACGTACTCTTGTAGGTCGAAGCAAAACCAAGGTTGATCTCAAGAAAGGTACTCGTGAAGAGATGCTGCTTCCTCAAGAACAAAGAAGAATGATCAAGTCAAAGGAGTTCAAGTGTCTTAGGTCAAAAGCCAAATGCCTTTGGACTCAAGAGAATGCTAGATTGCATAGATCAAAAATAGAGATTACAGTACATGTGGCAGGGTACTTAGAGCAAGAGACGCATAAGCGTAGAAAGCTATAGAAGAGGTAAGAACATGATGAGTAAGTAAGAACACGTATCCGATACGATAGAATCGGATAGAAGGTGAGGGCTGTCTGCAGATAAGAGTAAAACAGTAAGCAACAATGAGTAAACGGTATCACCCCGTCCGGTAGTAACGGAAGAAGAATGGTGTAGGGTTATACATAGTTCAATAAATGCAGAGTTAGATGAACTCAAAAGGATTAGGCAATGAACCCAATCGTAGGAACACATACCAAAAAGAAGATGTGTACAGCAAAAGAAAGAGAACAAAAGGATACCATTAGTCAGGAGACAAATTGTAACACGCACTCAGTTTAACCGCTTTGGAATCGCCTGCAAATACTGACATAGACCAACTCATGACCTAGAACATTTTGTTTCTCCAGACGACCTGGCAAACATGAGATCCTTCCAGTTGCTGTGCTACCCGCCCACCACTCATGCAAGTCAACCACCATGGCCATGGGCAAACATGAGCATTTGGCACTTGATGACATGGGTTTTCACTGGCAGCCAACAGAAGTCCTTGTCCAAGGTGAACAAACTGGTTTGTGGTGCCCTTCAAGCCCCAGATTTCAACATCCAAGAACTCGGAAATAATTTCAATGCTCATGCTGAGACTCACCGCCTAGATAATGCCCAGCCTCCAGAACACGCCAATGACCCCTTCCATCAAGATAATTGGAGGCGGAGCTCCGTGGATATTAAAATACCTACCCAGAAAAGAAACCCCACAGGGAATGGGAAGACATTCTCCATCAAAGCTTTGGATTATCAGCCACTACTTGATGTCATATGTGCTGTGTTTGCTAAAGCCTCATCAAGGTCATTCCATCTTACCCCTTTCAAGAAGGTAATTTCAAAAGCCTGAACCATCCATTGATTTATTTTACATTATTTTACAAGGTCTGGCGGTCGCCACACACTGGTGAAGAACAGCAAGTATACAATGAACTCTATATATTGGATGCCTGAAATGAAGCTCAGGATGATATCATGAAGTAAAGAAGATCTGATGGATGCAAGCTGGAGAGGGTTGTAGCTGCTGTCATCTTTCTAGGCAAAGATAGCTCAGAACTCGTGATGGTTCCCCAGACAACGTATCTTCACCTCCATGGATGGTAGACTATAAGCTAGGGAAACTAGTTCTCCTAGACGACACAACAACCAATAAGCTGAGTCGGTAAGTATACTTAGCCTAACCAGTGATGTGGGTGTCCGTCAATCTTCAACGATAGTTGAGGGGGACTGATAGAATACGAAAGCCTAAGTCTCTTGTGGACGTCTGGTGTGAATAGGGCTACGCTTGATGAAAGCATGCAGAAGGGCTCTAGTCAGCGTTGGGTGCTGCTAGTAGCTAGAGGT
>JBBPSD010000208.1:0-39379 GCA_038093415.1 Xerocomellus chrysenteron | reverse complement strand
GTGATGAGCGAGGAGTGCAAGTAAGCTCCGGGCGCATCTGTAATAGTCGCCAGAATATCTGTCCTTCCCGTATCAGCAGCCACGCGGAAGATCTTGTATGTCTGTTGTCTGCCAAGAGTAAGGTTATAGTTAAAGATGTCTCCAGTGACCGGGTCTGACTTGGCGTGAGCGGCGGAAAGGGGACCGGTAAGTTCGGGATGGAGGACGGTTTGTGTGGCAAGACCCATGGGTTCGAGTGTTTCAGGGTCGATTTCGCGTACGTGTGCACCGTCTGTCTTGACCCAGAGAGACTGGATGCCGGACGCATGACCCCCTTTCTTCTTCCCCTTGCTCGTATCAACGTCCTTCAGACCAGGCGGATTCACGGAGAGCGTGACACAAACGTTGGTTTGATCCTGAGGCCTCGTTTCTGGAATGAACATACTCATGACCTTCCTGAAGAAACTGACACAGGGATCACGCTTCTGGCCGAAGCTGAAATTGGTCAACTTGCCGGTCTTGCGGATGTTCTCGATGAGTGGGTCGGTGCTTCGACGAGAGTTGTAAATGACACGTGTGGAGTCGTCAGACTGTATGATCTGGAAGCGGTGGTTCTGCGCGAAGCCGTCGAACCAATGGTCGATGGAGAAGGTTTTGCCGTTGTCGGCTTTTACTTGGTAGCCACCAGGACCCGTTCTGTACAGAGTGCCTGAGACGTAGGATGGGATGTCCCCCGAGACTTCGAGCTCGACCGGCTCTCTCTCCTCATGAAGGACGTCAAACTACAGCAAAATGCGGTCAGCGGCGCCACAATGTGTAAAGAGAGGCAGAACGCACCCCAGCATCGTTGGGCCAGTTGTTGAACGGCTTGGACATTATGGAATGAGTAGTAAGGCTTCCAGGAGGGTGTTAATGATACGGTTCAACCAACCCTCGTTTGATGGGACTTTTATAAGACGACAACCGACGCAGCAGGCAGCACCGTCTGTCATTGCCAATCATGCCTTGTCTCGATCGCTGCCTTGCCGGCGGCTCGGCCAGGAAGATTGCTCATTAATCGTTCCAACTTCGGGCCGAGTCGGCCAGCCAGATGCCGATGACCAATCCGCATTGCCAAGTTGCCACATGTGTCCTCTCTTTCGCACCCCTGAGGGACTCGGTGCTATACCTAGATCAGCAATCTTAGGCAGACCTTATGTATCGACTCTCACATGCAAGCAAATCCAGGATGCTACTAGTAGTAGCCAGAAAAAACAAGGAATTTGCAGGCTGTGTGAAACGCAAGGTGTAACCGATGAAGTTCTACTGTAACTTTTTCAACTGTGGCCGCAGTGTCCGACGGTGGTGCGGTTCAAACTTAGGAGCGGCCGTCCTCCCATTTATCTTGCGCTGCCCAGACTCGGAACCCCGGGTCCCCACTTTGTTTTGGCCTAGATGTCCATTAGACTCGGTCGTCGTACGGTGTCGATCGGCCGGTTCCTCAGTGGACTGGAAGATGCTTCCTTGGCCTTACGAATATCAAATCATTTCGGTAGGGGTGGGCGGTTTGGTATTGCCCGCTTCGGGTTGGCCAGCCGTGACCGGGTTAGCCTACCACCTACCAGTGAGTCAGCCTCTTTCAACTTCTCCCTGCTTAAATTTAGACTTGGTCGGTGTGTTGCTTCTTTCTAACTTACTCTCGCTCTCTGTCGCTTTCTATCGCTTTCTATCACTCGACGTCCAACACATCGATGGCACCTCAAGGTACTCTAGTCGATCCCACCCCGACCGTCCAGCCTTCTGCCCTTGCGCCAGCAGGTGCCGGTCACAAGCCTTTCATCCCCGTGGCGCTCTTGATCTTCCTCGGTCTCTGCTTTGCATATACATTCTCCTACGTCCTCTATCGGATCGTCATGTCACGTAGGCGTGAGTCGGAAGACGACATTCCAGACTCCCCCGACCGCGGCGTGTCCCAGTTTATGAGTACGTCGTCTTCCGTTCGCGTCCAGTGTATCGCAGTGACAGTAGCACACGTGCTATCTTCCTAGACGGCGCCCGCCTCACGCTGAATTTTGGCCACAATCACAAGTCTACTCCTCTCACTCCGGACGAGTCACCTGACGTGTGTCCTACGCTTCTTAGCAATCGATAACTTCTTCTATTTATCCAATCTTCAGATGCTCGACGAGGAGAAACCTCTCACAGATCCCTCGCATCCCGCGGATTCGGTGATCCCGACGAGTAGCCCCGCAGAATCTTCTTCCACGCCGTTCATAATCTTAATGCCGTCCTTCACCATCCACCCCAATCGAGAGCTAGGTGAAGCACAGCTCCAGGGGAAAGGTCCAACCGAAGCCCAAGCGTCAATCCCAGTCCCGGCCCCGGCCCAGCAGCCATTTTCAAAGCGTGTCGTAGCCAAGGTCAAGTCTCTCTCCAGTGACCGGGCGGAAGCCATTGCACTGGATCCGAAGCTCGCGCCCGTCCAGGGTCCCCTTCGCCCCCTATCGATGGTTCCGAGTCAGTCGCGCAGAAAACGGGCGACCCTCTTTGGACTTGGTGTGAAGCATCCGCGTGGTCACGACGGGGATCCGCACGCAGATCCAGAAGCGCAATGATGTACTGATTGCGCCACGACCACGTCTTGCCGTTTTAGCCCTCCTGTACGCGATACCGATGTTGAGCGCTTCAATTCTCCTGCATTTTCGATTTGGCTTGCCAGTGTGCATGTCATGTACTTTTTGTCTCGTGTTTTCAGTTTGTATGCCTGGGATTGCCCTTTGGCAAGACAGATGTCGCAACACCGCATATAAATGTGAAAACAAGTTCGGAATGACCTCAAGTGCACCAACCGGTATAGACCAACTGCCTCAGGCTATTATCGAGCGGAATGTCGTCATATCTGACCTCTTAAAGCCACCAACCTGCATGTGCTATACCCCCGTATCAAGATTATGCCATGTACTGGTGACTGAAGTGGTGCCAAGAACCAGAAGACCTTGGTGTGAACATCTCCTAGGGAAGTATCAGACATCATAGTGGCTGGTGAGTTGATGCACACCAACTGACAACGAAGCAGATGTCTGCGAGAGGTACATACAATCGGTAACCAGCCTATCTGTACAGCTCGACGATACAATATGATGGTATCAGTAATTACAGTTTGCACACGGTGCAGGTACATGTCCTTGGCCCTTGAGGGTCCCCTTTGCTTGTTCACTTGCGTGGATACGACCTCGATGGCCGCGTCTCCGACTTGGAACGCGCGATCCGACCGTCGATCACATCATCCTTTCGGACAACCTCCCACGACTCGTCCTCCAACAGCCTCCTCTTCTCATCCGTGACAGACTCGCTACGCGTAACACCGCGCGCGGGCCTTCTCATCGTCGTACGGCGCCTGACGACCTCGACGACGTCCTGCACCTTAGGCATCGCCCCTTGGACTAATTTCTCACTCGAGGAGAGGGCGCTAGTGGGGGACTGGGACTCTGAATCGATACCCGACTGCGCAGCGGTGATATAACCCGATGGTAGAATATCGCCAAACGTCTTGGCTGGTTTTTCAGACCACCGTCTCAGCGCTGGGTCAGGGAGCTCTGTGAGATGCGAATACGGCATCAGACAAGTCCGTTTAAAAGCCTATGGGACGAGGTTTGGAAAGTGGTACGTGCCTGTGATGCTGACGTTGCGGCGGGGCGGGAGGGGTGCGGCGACGGGCTTGAGCACACCGTATTCTTCGCCAGGTGCGCTCTGGTAGAGCTGACCAGAGCGATCACGGAAGGTGTAACGCTGGCTATCTGCGTCATAGGCAACCCTTCGCATCCCTTCCGGGAGGCGGTATGCGTCCTGTCGTAATTCGGCGTTAATGGGTGTTTCGTTTCGATCGCACACTGGCAATCGGATTTCGAAAAGGAACAGGGCATGCATCGAGAACTTACCTCGTTGAATTGAGAAAAACGACCAGTATTCATGGTGACTGCGGATGGTGGTGGTTGGAAATGAAGGAAAGTGTAATCAGTAATGTGGTGTTCTGGCGCAGTGCTGTAAATGGTCGATAGGGGCACAGCTACACAATTCTAGTGCTGACATAATCCGAGCCGAAAGCATTCAAGTTATGTGACCACCCCTCCAATAAGATCAGAACGAGATCTCGAAGGTCTGGCTTAGGGGGACTACCGTAGACTAGAATATAGATTTATGTTTGTTGCACTGGTAGATACTACGTCGCATTTCCGGGAAGGCTGCATACTCGGTAACATGTTGCAGCAACAGTTTCAACCAACTGGTCCCAACTTCATTTCGCCACCATGGAAGCGTCACCAAGAAATCGCACACCTTCAAGATCAAACCGGTGTTTATTGGATCCTTGTCGTAGCGTTGTTACACCGACTACATACTTAATAGGTTGTGCGATTTATCCGTCTTCACGTTCCCCAACTTCGTTGTGTGTAGCATCAGTAAGATTTGTTCAATTCTATGCGACGCACGGGATGTACGGCCCAGGCCGACAGTCTATGTAACTAGATACATAACCTTCTGACTAAGAAATGTGTAAGGAAGTAAAGGTACTGCTTTGAAGCGCCTGCACCCCAAAAAGTACGTGCTTGCTCTCGAAGTTAGAAGAAAAAAACACGACTCTACTAGTACATCAGATTACCGACAGCGGATGGAGTGCCGTTGTCGTTGTATAAGCATGATCCGGTTCCGACGTAGGATGCTCCCGAGGCATCATTTGCCTTGAACAGGGATGGAGAGGTGGCCACGAATGGGAAATACAGTGCCACGTAAGATGCGTTGTCAAGGAAGGGGAAGGCTTGCCTGAAGAATGCGACCCTTTGGAGATTGCGTCAGAACTGGCTGGGTACGAATCGGGGTCAACTTACTGGTCAGCCTGGCCGCCAGCAGGGTTCTGGAGGGCAAACTCGGTTATGACCAATTGGTAATCCTTGTGGCAGCACGTCAGGGTCTTGCACGCGAATACCACCAGGAGGGCTTACAGGGAACAGGGCGTGCGCGGACTCGATGTAACTCTGGAACTCTGCGAACGAGCCTCTAGATTGCATAATTAGGCGTAGAAGTAGGTGGAAAATCGCCCTTTCACCTACCCGTACCAGTGCTACCGAGAAAACCCAATTCAGTAATCTGCTGACCAAAAAGAAATTTCGGATCCAACTTACCAGATTAATGTAGTCGAAGTAGCACTTGCCAGCACAGGCGGTGATCATCTGAGAGACCCAGCTCAGGCCCTGACCGGATACCGTGCTCGAGGTAACAGCGGGAAGAGCCTTCTTAATAGACTGTTTCGTTCTTATCAGGACATTCCTGCCGATCTGACTACATGTTTCCTACCAGAGGGTTGATGTATTGGATGTACCAAGAGGCGGCTTGGCTGGGTGTAATTCCGTTGATATCCGGCTCGTTCAAGCTGAACACGGCTGTACGCGATCAAAGCCGCTGAGACAACGCAGGACAGGAGAACTAATGATGAGACGTACTTGCCCACCCTTGGGTTTGCCAGCGAGAGTAGAGATCGGCGATAGGGCTCGAACTGCAGTCGAGGCAGCGCTGCATGCCGATAAAACCGAGGCCGCCATTACCGTTAGTCGAGGGGGGCGCGTATGTTTCCCAGTCGTAACTGGGGGTAAGGGTTGAATAAGCGATTGGGCTGCGAAATTGGAAATAACATACATGGCGACCACTTCGCCGTAGCCATTGTTGAACACTCCGGGGTCACTGTCCTAATCAGTCAAAATGACATATAGCGCCCAAGAAACCATCGTACAGAGATCCGTTGTCTGGAGAAGAAAAAGGTCAATCACGAGCCAGAGAGACATTTGTTACGTCCTTACACCAAGGCCAGCAGAGCCCCCTCTTGCCTGCCTGAGCAGTAGCGGCAAAAATTGAGAGCAAGACAAGGGCAGAAGACAACATGAAGGACGAAAAGCTGATACTATACCAGGGGGTACCTGGGCCGTATTTATGCTGACCCGCTCTTCAGTTTAGAATCTAACCGGACGGCAGTGATCAAAAGACCTTGGTCATGTGGTGAGCCGGTCCTAAGATAAACTATTGCCCCCAGATCTCGCCTGACTGGTGAACGGGGCCACATACTGCTTGTGAAACATACTGCCAGCGGGTCGCCATCGCGTCGCGATCCGATATACCTCGTGACGAACGGTGACCTTGGATGGAAACCGGTGGTGATGGATCCCTTGTGGAGGAGCTACCCGAAGTAGCCACATTATGCAGTTGCGGAGGCCCGGCCCATCAAAAGACAGTTGTTCTCTGTCATTTGACTGGTATCCGTATTGCTTCCAGAGTTACCACACTGCTCCGGGTTTGGAGACTTTGGATGGTGTTCATACGTTGAACAGTCGTAAATACAACAGAGGTTTCTAATCAGTGACCGGAAGAGATCAAAACTGGCATGCGCTAAACTTATAAGTTACAACGGCACTCGGAAACTTCCCAGGGTGCTAGTGACTCGGAGACTGCCCGGTCCACTCCGAGTTTGCTCAGTGTTCCAGCACGAGGCACGAATGAACGAATTAGGTTACTCGGTGAATGGAACAGATATGTATACCCTGGAGATAATATCACGACACTCAGACTATTATAACGCACGTCGCAGTCTGTCGCAGTTCGAGGCGGACAGATTATTGTACCTTTTCCTGACACTAGTAGATACACTCGTCTGAGTCGTCTCATTGTCAAGTTTCCACCTCTACCCCTTACTACGGCCTAGTATTTATTTATTAAGGCTCGATGTATCCAGTGTCGACTTGCTGGCAGCCGGCTAACGACATTTGTATTGACATAAGTGACCAGTCACGGTGGACCTCGTTACCTTAAGGAAAGCACTGACACCTCGGCGATACGTGCCCCACAAGCGATCCGCTACTTCGGTGGGCCAAAACAGAAAGTACGAGGTGACCAACAACACAATTTACTGGCAGGCAGGCTTGGGTGACTTAGTATAGGGTTAGGGTTTAACGCAGTTAGGTTAGGGTTAACGTCGGAGACGCGTCATCCAAGTCGACGATCAGCGCTCGCAGCTTGTCAGTGAACATCGACGAAGCCTTTAAAATGCCTCTCGAAGCGACGATGATCATCATCGACAATTCCGAGTACATGCGGAATGGAGACTACACGCCGTCGAGATTCGACGCCCAGTCCGACGCAGTCAACACCATCTTCCAGACAAAGATCGATTCCAACCCAGAAAACACCGTCGGCCTCATGACCATGGCTCACAAAGGGTGCGTAAGTGTTCCCCTCTCATTGCACGCGTTGTACGCATCTCGTCTCTGTCCAGTCCAGAAGTCCTCGTGACCCATTCCAAAGACCTCGGTCAGATCCTCAAGGCGGTCCATACCGCCGCGTCCAAGATCGGTGGGTCGATAGACATCCCTACTGCTATCAACATTGCCCAGCTTGCACTTAAACACCGCGAAAACAAGAACCTCCGGCAGCGTATAGTCGTCTTCGTTGGATCACCATTGCAGGGCACAGGCGCGGACGAGCGGGAAATGGTCAAGCTCGCGAAAAAACTAAAAAAGAACAATGTGGCCATCGATTTTGTCTCTTTTGGGGATGGTATCGAGGAGGGAGAGTCTAGCGTGCTCAAGTCGTTCGTCGACAATGCTACCAGCGGCGATAATTCGTAAGTGCCTCAGCCCTGGTCAGACCGTCATCTGGTCTCTAACACGGCATCCGGTATAGACATTTGGTGCCTGTTCCCCAGGGCCCACATCTACTTTCAGATTTCGTATTGTCCTCACCAATTTTGTCGGAGGACCGTGGAATACCGCCGGGGGCTATGGCTGATGCAGCCGGCCCATCCGGCTCTGGTGCCGCAAACAACTTCGAGTTTGGTGTTGATCCTAGTCTCGATCCGGAACTTGCGATGGTAAGGTTATTGTGTTTCAGGCACGTGGATTCAGATTTGATTACGTTCGTAGGCATTGCGTATGTCGATGGAGGAAGAGCAAGCACGGCAAGCTGCGGAAGAGCAAACGCGCCAGCCAGCGACGAATGTCTCCGCCTCTACCGAACGCACCGCATCGGATGATGCTGCAGATATCGACGCGGACGAAGAAGTTTTGTTACAACAAGCGATCGCCATGTCTGAGGGTCGGGACGTTGAGATGGGAAAGGAACAAGGCGACGACGACTCGGATGAGATGGATGAGGAAGAGGCAATTGCCCGAGCTATCGAAATGAGTATGAAGCAAGGTCAAGGAGAACAGAAGAAGCAGTAGCAGTGTGCTGGTGACCCTCGTGATCATTGTACGGTCGTCAGTTATATATTTTTCTTTGACCACGAACTTGCATTGGCAAGGTGACCCACTGATTCAGATCCTTGACCCTCCCAACTAACTGGTTAGAGCAATGTGTTCGAGATCGTTAGCGATCTTCTCGATCTTCTATGTCATTTGTCTTCCATTTTAACGTAGCTAGCTCACCCATGAGACCTCTTGCCAAGCTTAATCTGATTCACGGATGCGCCTGTAATTCCATAGATCTCTGTCTCTGCCCCATGACGCATTGCCTCTCCGGACGTAGTTTGCTAGCCCTGTACGACCATCATTTTCTTTCCCCTCAATACATGTGCTCATCCATGTTCTGCCCTTGTCCGACCGGTTTGTCCGCCTTCGCTCCAGTGTACAATCATGCTATGTGTACTACTTCTGCCTGTGTAGTAGCACCAACTGTTGACCGGGCTTGATAACGCATACTTTGGAGCGAAAACACGTCCCCGAACGAGTAGATCTGTTTATCACACTGCCTGAGGTTGAAGAAGATCCGAGAAGCAAGGACGCTATGAACAGCCACTTGGGCGCTGTTAGGAAGGTGAGAAACCGCGGGCGCCCAGGGCATGAAAAAAATACGAACGTATCTAATGCTGGAATATATGCAATCTGTTGGAGAAAAGATACTCAATGCTGGGTAACTAGGCATGGTGTTGTGCGCACTCACCGGCGCAGCAGCCATCACAGACATGTTACCCCCAGACAACACTAGTTAAAATGTTCCAATCAGAGTCTTCTCCATGGGAATAGTGGGAACGCTCACCGATAACCCACCACATATACATGATCCCGTCCCAATATAGTGTATTCAACGTTCTGCTGCGGAGGTCGCGGAATGTTCGGAACTTTCTCCAGGAACTCATGCTCTGAAGGACTGAAATAGAATGAGATCTAATGCGACAGAGAGCCACAAGAACGTACTGATCTCGTACGCTACCAAGAAACCATATTGAATTGCGGCATTTCTCGACGATCGATAAGCACATAAGGATGGATAGAATTCTGTCCCGCTAGCCTTTAGTAACCTGTCATATGAATTGACCGGACTAACGATAAGATGAAGTGGAGTCCCCAGGTAAAACAATTTGGAATTGCAGCGATATCACCTCAGCACCTGCAATGAATGCCTGGAAATGTACAGGAAGTCAATGGCTAGAATCCACTGATGGAACACATGCATCGGAACAAGACCCACCGCCGCCAAAAACAACAGAAAAAAAAGTACCCTCTTACTGCGACCCCACAAAGCATACGTGCGTAGTATCAAGATCCCCTCTGCAAAGACGATGCTAGCACTGTACATGGCTGAAAGAGCGTGTCAGTAAGCACGTAAAATGAATCTAAACATGACCAGACCATCTAAAGCGAGAGTAAAATTGCCACACTGAAAAGGGGGCTCGACATGGTCCGATAAGTCCAATGGAATCACGCACTCCTACGTTGACCAGAGCATCTGAGTGATAGCACCATCTTCAGACTCCGGATGCCGACAATAGGGGGGAAACCGACCATAACAAGTGAGTGAAGAAGAAATCACCGGGAGGTATCTTGATAATGTGAACACGATGCGTGACATCTCCCACTTCGTACCCCATACATATTCTACCTGAACACGGTCTTGAGAATCGTCAAATGGACAAAAGGAAATGAAGAACCTCGGTAGAAAATGTTAAGCAGTAGTCGAATGCCTGGGTGGGGTGGTAAGTATTAAATCCAACCAGAGCTCTGGGAACATTGCACATACGAACACAGCCAACGCAGCAACTACGGAAAAGACAGATCAGCGCCATGGGACCGGGCCAAACTAGGCGTACCGTTGAGGAACTGTGACAAGCAGATGGTCGTAGTCAGTATCCATTTATCTGTCGACCATGTAGGTGTGCACACCTTGGAAAACTGGAGGCGAGAAAGCTCGGTCAGGGTGTCCTCGGAAGCATACTCGGTGGACATCGCTCAGGCGTGGAAAGCATCGGGGGAAGACTGAGGACTGGCGCCATGAGGTCTTATAGCGGACGACTCGGAGCACAACGAGATAGGCAACTGAGGTCGGTTACACTCCCGTGTAAGGTTAGATTGCCGCACTCCCGTGTTAGGTTAGATTGCCGTTTGATCGCCGCTCTCATACATGATTGCTTGTTACAAACAACAAACAAGACACTAACAGACCAGACGTTTTAGTAGGACTCAAACACCTTTCTGAAGGTTTTGGTCCCCAGAAGTTTCCAAAGGTGCGGTCCATTTGAGACCACAACCCGAATACCAGATTAGCCATCGCCAGCGGAACCAGGAAATACTGAAAGTCACGGTTACACGCGTTGTGCCAGGCTGGATCAAATTGAAGAGGCAATAGAGCTTTCGGGGATCGCGGCAACGGCTGAAAGATCTACCTCAGGTTGAATGTTTCCGCGGTTCAGCCCCTAAGTCGTGTATGCCATCGTACAGTCTTGCACAAGTTGCACAAATGTCGCTCGTCTACTCGGAATTTCGTGTTGGGTCATCCGCGTTGTCATCCGCACGCAAGCCTGATGCTAGTTAAACCTTCTCCTGGTCATGACAATCACGAGATACTTCCAACCGCACTACAAATGGAGCCCGTCAGTCTTAGTTTCAATTCCCTTCTGTGAGAGGCTGACAGTGTTCCCTCTCCATGTCAGCCCAATCTAAACCGAGTCTAACATGCCAGCTATATAAACGACCCTTCCATGGTCCTCTGCCACCCATTCAGTTGCCATTGAACGATCATGTCTCCGATTCCGTCTGTCGCTACTGTTTTTGCGCTCTCCCCAGCCGCTCCTTCTGTCGCTCTTGACCCAGACTCGGCTGGGCAGCATGCTACGGTGATGTCGCAGCACCTCCTTAGGACAGGCGGCCTCTTGTTCGCTGTGGTCGCCCTTGTCTCGGTTGCGAGCTACTTCTACCGTGGACGAGGAACAGCCAACAGTCGCCAGACGGGCAGCACCTGGGCCTCGTTGAGCAGCTTCTGGTCGTCTATGCGTCACCGGGGTTCGGCCACGACCTCTACGGCAGGTGAAACGGACTGGCCTGTTGATCTCGAGGTCGGTTTTCAGGTGGGTTGGAGACCTGTGGCTGCTTTTTATTTCAGCTGACACTTCCCTCAGCAGCACGTCAGTATGGTATATGCGAAGTTCTTCCATCCCACGTTGTGGAATGTAAGTGACTGGATTCATCGACGTAGTTGTTCTTCTAATGGTTGTGCCAGCTCGTCGAGTGTCATCCTGGGACGCCTTCCACTCCGGCAATCTATGTGGAAGACGAAGCAAACGAGATTCCAGCGTCTGGGCCGAAGTTGCCTGGCATGAACTCGTTTTTTGACATCGACGACGACGACGGGGATGGGGACGTGGACGCGGATGACGGTGCCAAGAGTGCACGGAGGACACCGGACCGAGGTGCAACGCCCGGAGTACAAGAGCTTCCGCCGTACGACACGAGCTCGCCGACCAATGTCAATTTCAGCAGCGAGATCATCGGTACGACGGTTCGCCCGGGTGCATTCCTTTCCTTACCGGATGAGCTCGAAGATGAATCGTCTGAGAGTTCGTCGTCCGACTCGGAGCTGGAATTCCTCTGTTCGCCTTACGATGGGATTTCGACATCCGATTCCGAGTCGGATTTCTCGTGCTCACCTTACGACGGTATTGTGACGACGCCGCCAAGATCATCTTCCAGTACTCGACGATATGGTGTGGCTGACATGGCATACTTTGCCCAGGGTCTCAAGGACACCATTCCGGAGGAGGGTTACGACTTGGTACCCACGATCTCTTGCCGAACTGGCTTGCTCGATGTCTCCAACTTCGTGGAGACGAACCTTGTCTTGCCCTCCGAACCCTTGGAGCGGCTCGGGCCCGTGGACGAGCTGACGGTTTCGAATTGCGATATCGGTGTTCACGATAGCCGCGACGGCTTGGATAACAGTTCGAGCGATGCCGACACACTCGCAGCAGCCCACGAGGGTTTGTACCTCATGCGGAGACTCCTTGAGGAGCTTCGCGATCCCAACTTGGACTGCACTCCTCGACCCCTCTCCGAGGACAGCGACTCCGAGTACTCGGATGATGACGAGGAGGAAGAGGCAGGCGTTCCACGCTTCAAACCTCCGTGGCTTCTTGACAATGTCAGGCAAAACTCGCTGGAGTCGACATCCACTCCGGGATCCGATAGCGATGTATCTGACGAGGGACCGATCTATCCCTTGACACCGCCCCCGAGTCCTGCCATGTCTCTGGTCAGCGCTCCCGATGTTCGCAAGGATCGCACATCATCGCCAGTCACACCCTGGTCCAACCGGCAAGTGTTGGTTATGCCGCCCAGATCCTTGAACTCGCCTCCTTTGTTCCCGGCCAAGGTATACGTTCGCTCTCACAGGAACAGCCGTTCGCTTCTGTATGGTCCGCCGGTACCTCTGGTGAACTTACCTCGCCTCTGACGTATCTCGATCGTCATTATACCCCTCCGTTCCCACTTTCCAACTATTGTCACTCGTTTGCACTTTGGTTCCATCTTCGGCAGTCATGGTGCGTTATGGATTCGATCGACTGTTCTCGTAATTCTGAGTTTTGGTTCCCAAGCCGATTCCAACTATCGTCACTCCTTTGTACAGTTCCCGGTATGCACTTTCTTCATCTACCTCGACACTTGGACTGACTTGATCAACCGTGGCACCGTTGTCAGTAGTAGTCCTTTCCTTGCACAGTCTCGTTTGCATTTAGTCCCGGTTGTTTGATATGGTACGCTCGATATCACTCCTCTTGACACACCTTTAACCTCACCCATTCAGGTTTCTTGTGGTTCGATCTCAGCATTCCTTTGTATTGGCTTATCTCGTGGTCTGCATCAGGTATGGAATCTTATTGTTTTTCTCCATGTTCGCCGCCGTATTGAATACTTTCGTCTAGTTTCGTGCGAATTATTGTCGCTCCTTTGGATTCGGTATGTAAGTTCCAGCTCCCCTCCAACCACTCGTCTGATGCCGTTCTCATAGCGGTATCGGTATTGTCTCGGTCTGAAAATTCACAACGAAGCTATCGGATGACACGTGTGGAGTTAACATTCCTTCGACGACACTTGTGCACACGTTCAAACGGACGACACTCCAAGCTAGCTCACCCTGATCCGAACTTGGCACTGCTCAGCCCTTTATTCTTTCTCATCATCTCCCCGGATGCCTCTTGCGGTTTAGCGCCCATCTCGATGTGGCCGGAAACCTCATTTGCGTCCGTTGACCCCCTTCCTCCTCTCGGAGTGCTGCAGCAGTGTGTTCGTCTTTCGGGTTTGGATCTCGGCTTCGCGCATGCGAATCTTGTCATCGGCTGCCCACCTTCAGCCTTTGGACTCGAGCCTCGAACAGTCCCCCATTCTCCTCTTTCTGCCAAACGAAGGGGATCCCTGGCGATATCTAGCCAACTTCCAGTGGCCCTCGCACCGTTCTTCGCCGCGGTTGGACTGTTTGGGGCACGAGGACTGGTTTCGCATGTGACACGAGCTCAGCTTTGGAGTGGTATGGTCTGTTTATGTGTGCAGCATCTGTCGTCCGCGTGTCCTTCTATAGCTCCTGTTGTACCAAAACCCAGAAAAAAATACATAATTTATAAAACCCAACAAGTGTTATGGTCCGGTCCAGGTGTATAACTTGACGGGTAACAACTTGCCATTTTAGGTAATTTTCCAGCGATGAGGATGATGAGGATAACATTGATGATGATGCAGATGACGATGACGAGGATGACGATGATATTAATGACGATGATGCAGGGACAATAAGCGAGGTTCGACATCCAAAGTTGTAACCTCTGTGGATTGTCAACTGGTTGGACGAGCTGAGAAAAATTCAAGATTTCGGTTGCCTTTACTGACAAATTACAATGAGAATGTGGGCGTGATAGGTTGATCAAGTCCCGCCAGCAGAGACCGGGCGGGTGGAGACATCCGCCGAGTTTTCTCTGTGAGTAAAGGATGGTTCGTTCTTAAGCGGCCGAGGGAACGAACGGAAGGGGGGGAAGCTTGAGACTACGGATAAGTCCACCTCCCAAACGAATAACAAGCCTACACTCTAGAGGGACTTGCCAATTGACGACGAGACAGAGAAAGCGGCCAACTCGCCAAGCGATCAGACGGCGTCGATACCGTTGACATTCCTAGACGAAAGATGATCCTTACCATATGACGAAAGCCCCCATATGGGTTACGCGTTTCCGCGGCCCAATGGAAAGCGCCCAAGCACCTTTGTGGTTCATCCCTGTCGAGCCGGTCTTGTAGTTGGACGTCGGCTGCAGGGATTTCTCATGACGTGTTTTGCCACGGACACCTGCGAGACACTCGCAAACAACAGAACTGCTTCGCATATCCTATTCGAACTGGAAATGATGGCGCATAACGCCGCACAAACTCTTACGATCAGCATACTGGTCAGCCGAGGAGCGGATCGATATAGAATGAGCACCGGGGAGCGTAAGCACGACTAACGGAACGAAGAGTGCACGCCTCGACATGATGACGGGTATCATGAATACGGTCAGCCTCCTCCGGAGTATTATTGTCGATGCGACCTGGATCGTTGGTTAGTTCGAGTCATCAAGAAATTGTATAAGCTCTGGAGACACTCGGTGTGTGACAGTCCCCGCATTTCCACGTGACCCGAGTAATTGCTCCATGCCTGATACGCGCGTCCTTACCTCGATGGCTCCGATGACGGAAACGACCTCACAGGCAACTCCAGCAGCTCTCCCTCCATCCGTGTTCACACTGCCCCAAACCGCTCAGCTCGAAGCCCTCTACACGATCATCAGAGACAGAACAACTAGTCGCGGGGATTTTCTCTTCTACTCTGATCGAATCATCCGGTTGCTCGTGGAAGAGGGTTTGAACCATCTACCTGTCGTGCCAAAGACGGTGGAGACGCCCACTGTACGTGGTCATGTTATTTTCCGGGATCGCGTGATCCATGTCCACACGGGCGGACTTCTGATTATGACATGTTTTGGTCATATAGGGATCCAAGTACGAGGGGGTGGGGTTTGAGGGAAAGATATGTGGAGTTTCTATATTACGTGCTGGAGAGGTAGGCTGGGTTACGATAGTGTTCTGTTCCCCTATTTCATCCCCGTCTTTGCTAGGCTATGGAGGCGGGTTTGCGCGAAGTTTGCAGGAGCGTCCGCATCGGAAAGATTCTCATTCAAAGGGTATCACTCACTTATTTCCTTTGAGAACGTACCTGACACCATTAGATTAGGATGAAGAGACTGCACTCCCTAAATTATTCTACTCCAAAGTGAGGCTATTTCCAACCACAATCCATACTTTATTAAGTATGGCTCTGATCCCAGCTTCCTGAGGACATTGCATTGCGATACGTTCTCCTTCTAGACCCTATGTTAGGTACGTTCGTGTTAGGAAGTTGCTATCTTTTCTTTCTTACCCTGGATTAGCCACTGGAGGATCAGCCATGAAAGCCGTTGAAGTTCTAAAAGAGCATGGTGTTCCCGAAGAACGCATCATCTTCATAAACTTGGTAGCTACCTTTGTCTGAAGCACTCCGGGTATGTTGACATCCTTTGAGATTGCAGCCCCCGAAGGTTTGAAGACGTTTTGTACCAAGTTTCCTGCACTACGTGTGGTATGATTCCTGTTCTCTCCGCTTGAGCTGAACGTTTACGAGTGATGTGAAGATCACTGGTTGGATTGACAAAGGTCTCAATGAGAAGGCATATATTATACCAGGTCTCGGCGACTTTGGCGAGAGACGGTAAGTGTGCTTGTATTCCTAACATTTTCAAGCTTGATGGGCCGTAACTGAACGTTGAACCCTTAGATACTGCCAGTGATGACTCTGGATTAGTGTATGAACCTGTACATCAGGTTGTTGCTTCTAACTTGTATCATAAATGCACACCTAACTGGGTATTATTTTCTTTCACACCTCACGTCACACCATTCCAACTTGAACGTTCTCCAAACGTCCAAATGAGTCATATCATCATCCTGCACACACAAAGGGGCCGAATACTTAAGTATTACACATTAATGTTTGTTCTAGACTGTCAACGAAAAGACCTTACACAATTCACGCTTCTCCGACTCGCAAAGCCTCAGAGACGCCCTTAAGTAGCCATTCACTAATGGGGTCTGTGATGCCACCGAGGCTGAATAAACACAAACACCACATGTAGCTGACCAACTAGGCTCACCTTTCCCAAGCACATGTGTCCCGAAACAATACAGGATCACCAACGACCGCAGAGACCCTGCTTCAGGCAATAACACCGGGCTAACGTTCAGAACGAGGGCTTCGATAGCCACGGGGTAAAGCTCAGCCACGTCGCCTGCACAACACACCAAATCAGAACGTCAAGCTCAACGACGCCACAACATCAGTAGGAGGCCCTCACCAATGAGAACCCCCACATCATGGAGGAAAGGTTTGACACGAGCCAGATGGCGCTCGACCACCTCTTGCTCGAGGTTATAGTTCCTCGCGACACGGATGACCGGCTGTTGGAGACGCTCAATGGCCCCGGACACATCTATTTCCCGCTTTGCATGTCCCGGGGCCATCGCAGGCAGTGGGAACCTTGCTAGAACGTAGTCACGCGCGATGGCAACAAACGTTGCTAACTGCTTCAACAGCAGGGCAAACGTGTCCGAGGGGACAATCTCGGAAGACGCGGACTCGAGTATGTCCTGGAACGCCATGCCAAAGGCGACGGTGCTGTTAATCAGTCTCGAAGGTCCACATGCTTTTTCCAGTTACCTCGGAGAAGACAGCCTCGAGGTTTCGTTGGAGCAGTTCAAGCTCGCTGTCCTGGGAGTTTGGCGACGCTCGAGCTTCGGGTCGAGCCTGGTCTGCGTTCGTCATGCCAAGGAGATTTGACACAAGTGGTGTCTCTATACGGTAACAAGGTGTCGGTTAGTATACCTGGAAGTCGGACACGCTTTTGGAGAAGAAGGAAACGAACTGTGGATTTTGCCAACGATGTTGACCGGATTGAGCAACCCTAGACAGAATTGTCAGACCAAAATTATCGTATCTCAGTGTACGGACACATGAGTTCTGTCCACTCATTGTCTGTGTTCAGGGGTCAGTTGCACTATATGCAAACAGAGAGACAAACGCGTGTCACGTTCGAGGGGCATTTCTGGCTGTTTCTCGACATCCTGCGCTGCCTGACTGGCACCCGTGAAGAGGAAAGATAAGAAGGCTATCAGAAACAGAATAGAAAGTTGTGGTCGCATTTTGGAAGACGAGCAAAGAGCGGTCACGCACACATCCACCTCGAGTGTTATATACCCGGTGGTCGCTGATGCGGCTGTGTCCCAAACACGCTGTCTACACGCGGTGTGACTATGTATGTAGTTCGAGGGCGTGCTGTCCATTTGGCAGGTCAATCTGGGTACAATTAATTTCCCCTCTGGAGTTCATACCATCGTGTCATGGTCGTGCACCTCGGTCCCTAGAGGTTGCAGAAATTTTGAAATACTATCGTTCCTCTGTTGCACCAATGTCACGAAGCTCGACCACCTGGTTGTAACTTGTGTACAGTTCAAGGACTGGCCCTGGAGGCAACAGAAGGAGAATATCACTGGCTGTATGCACCTGGAAAACAATCGACCACGCGGCCATCCAGTTCAATGTTCGACAAGTCACAAAGTGAACGTATAGTCGGCATCAGAACAGAGGATCCGGACGAAAGAGATTCGGAATTGTGAAAAGTTTCATCCTCCGGAACTGCCGCGAGAGCAGGAAGAAAAGAGTTCGGTCGACTCCGCAACGCCGTCAGGCTTGTTCCCGAATGTCCAAGTTCATCGCCTCCATCACGCGAACACGGCCCATATGGGCAACTCGAACGACTTCACGTTCGTCGCCAAGAGCGTCAAACAGGCTTCCTACACCAACATGCAGGAGATATGCCCAGGTTCGCCAGACAACTTCATCAGGAGCCCGAGACAGGGCCGCTGTCGGGGTGCGTCACTCATCTTCCCCAATAAGCCAAAGAAACAACTTTCGATGTTGTCTTGCAGGTATTCACGCCGGCCGCCGCCGCGTTGTTCGTGGCTACTGGAGTTGGCCTGTTTTATTATTTCCAGTATGAGAAGCAGAAGCTGCAAGAGAAAAAAGGTCCGTCTCGTACGCAGCATAGCGCCAGTGAAATTGATATCATATTTCAGAGAAGGAGCTCGAGTCTCGGTCGGTCGGACGACCCCATGTTGGCGGTCCATTCACGCTCACAACACACGAGGGAAAACCATTCTCGGAACAAGACCTCTTGGGAAAATGGAGTTTCGTCTACTTTGGGTTCACCAACTGCCCCGATATTTGCCCCGCTGAACTCGACAAGGTCGGGATGTTCCTCAAATCGTTGGGTTCGTTGTTACATCCCTGCGATACGATGAGCGTGCTTACCGTGTTGCCCATAGAGTCAGACTTTGGACAGGCTTTCCAACCGGTCTTTATCTCTGTCGACCCAGCTCGTGACGGCACCGCCCAAATGAAAAAGTATCTCGCTGACTTCCACCCCCGGATCGTCGGGCTTACCGGCGATTACTCCTCCACCAAATCTGTCTGTAAAGCATACCGAGTGTATTTCTCCACTCCCCCCGACGCAGACCCTAAGGGTGACTACCTCGTAGATCATTCGATATATATCTACTTCATGGATCCAGAAGGGAAATTTGTGGAGGCTTTTGGACAGAACAGCACATCCGAGGACGTGATAGAGAGGGTCAGGAAGGAGATTGGAGAGTGGGAGAAGAGGACGGGGGGCAGAGTCTGATTCACACTGGACTCCATCTTACCACACTAGAGCACCCTACTTACCACCCATGTAATCGCATTAGTTCGCCACTCACGAAACGCATCGTTGCACTGGATATGTGGTAGCACACAAAGAAGCAAGTCTATACAGGCTGTCGGGTATGCGACCGTGATTCTATTCCACGAGTTCCTCCACTTGCTGGGCTTTTAGCTTTGACATCTTCTTCATTCGACGCATCATACTTCAGGAGAATCAAATGAGACCTGATCTTTGGAAACACTGTTCACTTACTCGTCGTATTGGCACCTGCCAAAAAAGAACGGTCAATGCCCTGTGACGAAGAGAATAAAAATTCGACCCACTTTTCATACCCATGTCTCTCAATCTCGCACTCCCAGGGGAGATAGTAGTTCTTTCTCCGGCATGCATTCAGTGGTATCAGCAACCTAGTCGTCCACCAATGATCAGTGGTCAGTTGGCACCAAGCCCATCCACACGGAGAGAGAGGCATACATGGAACATTGGTCTCTCCATGCAATTGGCACCTTTGCGGCTTTGAGCTCCTCCCGGGATGCGGTATGTGTGGACACCATTGGAGGCAATGAGAAGAAGTTGGCCAGTCCGTTACCAGTATGAAGATGTGGCTATGCTGTCACTGAGGAAAAATTTCCCAGGGCTCAACCCCTTTTTTGCAAACAACTTGTTTCAGAGCCACCACCCCACACATGTCGGAACACAGTCACAAGTGCAAATTCAGTCTGCAGGACTCGCATGTTGACCATTTGGAGATGAGGATGGCACTGAATCATCTCGAAGCTCTTGAGGAGAAGTTGGATGGGATTGAAGAATTACACACCATCTCAGATCATGTCATTGCACTGGAGAATATCCTAAAGGGTTCCAAGAAACCAGTATGTTCTATATTCTGTGCATTATGAGTTATCATTAATGATGCTCCAGAGAACTTTCTCAACAGTCTCAGAAGAGGATCTTCAGCAGGCTGGCATCATGAGGAAGCAGCTTGTTTTTGACCCCACAAAAGTAACTGAGTTAATAAAGGGGCTAACAATGAATGCAGAGACTGAAATTGCAGATCTACATGCACAAATCAAGAAGATCTATGAATGTGTTAACATGAATGTGTGTCTTGCTCTAATCACCTTTTGATTGTTTAAATGAATACTTGCTTGTAGTATGAACCACTGGCAGGTTCTCACATGATTCTTGATGCAATACTGCTTGCAATGGCAGAGATTTCCTCAACTCAAAAGAGGGGTGTTGCCATACTTCCAAAGATGAGGATTGCTCAAGGCAGTGGGGTCAACATCTCTCACCCCAATTCTGGACATGACTTGTGGTTGAGTGGCAATGTTGACTATATGGTGATTGAATATGAAGATGTAAGAGACTATAAGAGTAAGTCAAATTATCAAACATTATTGGTCTATGAATTGCTTCATGGTCTTCTCAGATCGCTTGCTCTGTCCTGGTGGATCCAGACTTGAGGATGCACTTTATATTTCACAGGGTTACCTGTTCTTCATTGAAGCCAAACACCAGAGTCTTGAGAAAAGCTACATCCCAAAAGCTGTTAGTCAAGCAATTGCATTGCTAAGGTCCACAAGGTGTGTCAACACTGCCTGCTTTACCCCTTGTCTGAGCATTTTCTTTAGCCTTCTGGAGGTCCGTTTCTGTCTCTCTGATGGACAGACATGGATTTTTTTTATTGTGAAGTTGGCAAATGATACACCAACATACTATGAATCAGCCACATACCATCTGAGCAGAGACAATATAAAGAACTCTGACTTGCCATTGCGTGTAATTGTGCAGCTTGTTCGTGAATGGGTAGGTTTTTCTATTGGTACCCATATTTGCTTCTCATGGACCATTTGTTTTAGCTGAGGCCCACCATGACTGATCTGTTTAGGTTAGAATAGAGCATAGAGATTGAAGAGGCCTCCAAAGGTGGGAGTAATATGATGTTTCATCTGCAAAAATCCAATATGCTATTTAGAAATCATGTAGTACCTATAGATCATATTATCTTCAGCTATGTTGTCCCAAGTAAAAATCTCTGTCATTGTTAGATGAAGCCTTTCATCATTTTTTGTGTTGTGTAATTACACGTGCTGGCCGCAATGTTGAGTGTCCTGCAGTAAAGGTGTCGCGTGGGCATTTTGTCGGCAAGGGTGTTGCACCCGTGTGGATGGGAGCGGTGGCGACTGCCACCAGGCCACACTCTAATAAAGCTATGGGGTTTTATAAATTAAGTATATTTTTTCTGGGTTTTGGATACAACAGGAGCTATAGAAGGACAAACGGACAACAGATACTGCATACATAAACAGACCATACCACTCCAGGGCTGAGCTCGTGTCACATGCGAAACCAGTCCTCATGCCCCAACCAGTCCAACCGCGGCGAAGAACGGTGCGAGGGCACCGCGAGTTGGCTAGATATCGCCAGGGATCCCCTTCGTTTGGCAGAAAGAGGAGCACGGCGGAATTTTTGAGGCTCGAGTCCAAAGGCTGAAGGTGGGCAGCCGAGGACAAGATTTGCGTGCGCAAAGCCGAGATCCAAACCCGGAAGACGAACACACACTGCTGTAGCACTCCGAGAAGAGGAAGGGGGTCAACGGACGTAAATGAGGTTTCCGGCCACTGGCAGGTGCTGCCTGTCTGGCAACTGTTGGCTGTTCCTCGACCACGGTAGAAGTAGCTCGCAACAGAGACAAAGGCGACCACAGCGAACAAGAGGCCACCTGTCCCAAAGAGGTGCTGCGACATCACCGAAGCATGCTGCCCAGTCGAGTCCGGGTCAAGGGCAACAGAAGGAGCGGCTGGGGAGAGCGCAAAAGCAGTAGCGACAGACGGAATCGGAGACATGATTGTTCAATGGCAATTGAACTGAGTGACAGAGGGCGAAGGGAAGGTCTTTCATCTAGCCTTGGCATGTCAGCCCCTTGCAGAAGGGAAATGGAACTAGGACTGACGGGCTCCACTTGCGCTGCGGCTGGGAGTACGTCGTGATTATAACGACAAAGACTGGAAGTGGCTGGCATTAGAACTGCATGGGGGTGACGACGGAATGACTCGACAAGACGCCCTATGGCAACACGGACCACACGAATTCTCCGCCAAGTGCTCCAAAATTTCGGACGCGAAATCTTTGTGTGTAAGACTTTCAAGTTATGATGGCATGCGCGATACAGGGGTGGGTGGTGGAAACGTTCAGGAAGATGCTAAAGAACTTTCAACCCTTGCGGCTATCTAAGTTGGAGCGCACCGACTCCTATTACCTCTCCATCCCGTTGGAGAAATTCGTAACATGACCGTCGCCGCCCGGCACTGGAATCGTTCTGTAGCAAATATACAACCAGATAACACGATCACACAGATCAAGCACCATGGTGATAAACTCAAAGGTTTCCCCTTTTGTTCTCCTCCGTCACAAGTAACCGCTAATTTGTGGTTCCGGAGTTCGGGGCACGGTAGCGTTCGTTTGGGTGAGAGCCGGGCAATGCTGATAGCCGTAGTGTAATGTTGATAGCCGTAGTGTTTTCTCCTTGTCTGGAAGACGATGTTGACGACGTTGAACTGGGCATCAAATTTCGACGCCATATGGTCGCCATTCCGCTTGTACCCGGAGTTATCGACGATGCCAATCGTCGCCTTGGGAAGCCGCATTTTGAAGGTCGAGTCGAATCGTCGACGGACCTATTCAAGTTTATGTAAGCGCTGGCTCCAGATCACTCTATTTGTGTATTGCACTGGTTCAACTACTACTCGGAACAAACTTCAACATCATGGAATCTTTCCCGGTAAGTTTTCAAGTGCCATGTTGACAGCGGGGCGCTCAAACGCATAGATCCGATCAACACTTGCCCCTGACTAGGGATCCATGTTCCATTCGTTGCTGCCTAACACGGCGCTCTAGCCAAACTTGGAGCTACGTAGTAACGCTAAAAGCAATACGGATACCAATCAAACGACAGAACAACTGTCGTTTGATGGGCCGATCCTCCGTGGCAGCATTAGCTGCTTCAGGTGGCTGAGATATGTTCCAATTCATCGGCCCCAGTTCCATCCAAGGTCAATTTACCTCACCAGGTGTGTCAGAATCACGCCGCATAGTCTATGCTCATCAGTAATGCGTGATCCATTCCCATCGTGGGGTCAGATGTGCATTGTGCCCGAACACGGCCTAGGTCATCACCGCCTACCCATCAGATTTAAGTATGTGCCTCGTGGGGCTCCGGCATAAATACAGCCCAAATCTCAAGTCACATATGCTTTCTCCCCCCACCATGTTGTCTTCTGCACTTGTTTTCCTCTCGGTATTTACCGTTGCTGCTCACGCAGGAAAGCGGGGTCTCTGTTGGCCGTGGTGTAAGCATGCAACAAACACTCCTCCAGCTTGTAATTTTATGATTGACCTTTCCTTCTCCAGACAACGGATCTCTGTACGATTGCTTGTTGGGCGCTGTATGTCATTTTGACTGATTAGCACAGTGACCCCGGAGTATTCAACAATGGCGACGGCGAAGTGGTTGCCATGTATGCTATCTCCAATTTCGCAGCTCAATCGCTTATTCAGTCTTTACCAGTTACGACTACGAAACATATGCTCCGCCCTCGACTAACGGTAATGGCGGCCTCGGTTTCATCGGCATGCAAGGCTGCCTCGACTGCAGTTCGAGCCCTATCGCCGATCTCTACTCTCGCTGGCAAACCCAAGGGTGGGCAAGTACGTCTCTTCATCAGTTCTCCTGTCCTGCATTGTCTCAACGGCTTTGATCGCGTGTAGCCGTGTTCAGCTTGAACGAGCCGGATGTCAACGGCATTACTCCCAGCCAAGCCGCCTCTTGGTACATCCAATACATCAACCCTATAGTAGGGACCTAGTAGTTAGATCGACAGGGACATCTGCTAATGGGAACAAACAGACCGTTGCAAAGGCTCTTCCCGCCGTCACTTCGAGCACAACATCTGGCCAAGGCTTGAGCTGGGTCTCTCAGATGGTCACCGCCTGTGCTGGTCAGTGCTACTTCGACTACGTTAATCTGGTAAGTTGAATCGTAATTTTTTTGGGGGTCAGCAAATCACTGAATTGGTTCTCTCGGTAGCACTGGTACGGGTAGGTAAAAGGCTGATTTATACCTACTGTCACGCCTAATTCTGCATGTCTAGAGGCTCGTTTTCAGAGTTCCAGAGTTACGTCGAGTCTGCGCACACTCAGTTCCCCGTAAGTTCTCCCAGATGATATTCGCATGGGAGGTTTTGACGTGCTACCACAAGAATTACAAATTGGTCATCACCGAGTTCGCCCTCCAGAACCCTGCTGGTGGTCAGGCTGATCAGTAAGTTGACTCCCGTTGGTGTCCAACCAATTTTGACATGATCTCCAAAGGGTCGCATTCTTCCAGCAAGCCTTCCCCTTCCTCGACAGCGCATCATACGTGGAATTGTACTTCCCATTCGTGGCCACCTCTCCATCCCTGTTCGAGGCGAATGACGCCTCGGGAGTATCCTATGTTGGGACCGGATCATGCCTATACAATGACGACGGTACTCCATCCGCTGTCGGCAATTTGATGTACTAGAAGCATGTTTCTTGAACTCTGGGAGGATGTACGAGCCATGACTCGGAAGCACACACTGTTTGCTACATTCATTTGAGCAATTGAAACCCGTACCTTTTCTTCCTCACCCGTGGCATGACTTGCACGTGGGATTCATAACCGTACGGCACACCAACTGTCCACTGGCAGCCCATATGCTCCAGTACGTTGCAATGGTTGCATAGGTTCGAACTAATCTTATTGGGCGTCACCGTTGTACACCTCAGTACCTCTTACAGTGAATTCAGGGTGCTCGCTAATGCTGTCGGTGCGCACTGGGCGGGCCCAGGTGACGGAGAGGGCCAGGTCTCAGCTGATGAGATGGACCGAGTGTTAACTCCAAGTCGAACGAGGGTCGGGGCCCCATCCGGTGGACAACTTCTTCCAGGGGAGATCGAAAAGTCAGGGGATATGGTGGATCCAGGAACGTGAGGTTCAATTGAAGTTGTACTATGATAGAGTAACACAAATAATCGAAGTCCGAGTCAACATGACTAGAAAAGACGTCGCAATCTTGATCATGACCGCGCTTGTCACCTTTCCCACAACCGATGGCGAAGTTCGAACAGTCCAAGTTGGCAAGTTGAACCAACACCATCCATCCGAGTCCTAGGCTAGACTAGAAACTCACAGCAACCCTGTAACTTACATCCCTGCCTTCCTCGCTCGCCGCCGCCGAGTTTGCCTCTTCGGAAGCTCTGTGACCGTCTTTGGTCTCTTCCGGTTCATATACATAAGTATCATCAATTCACGTCCAAGGGAACAAGCTGGATTTATGATAATCTGCGAGACATTTGGAATGCTGTGTGTCACACTGCCTGTCATCATGATAGACCTTATCGTTCTCGCTCGCTTCCGGGGGGACACTATACTCCATGAAGAATGGGTGAAACAGTACGGGAGCACGCTGAAATACAAGGGCTTCTTCTACGTACGCTGGCCTTTCAATATCTCATCTGCGATACTGAACACGGTGGTGCTCCAGGGCAACCCACTGTTCACTATGGACACGCGGGTCGTCATTTCCTCACCCACAGCCGTAACTACCAAAAGCCCTCACAGGTCTGGTACGACTTGTTGGCAAGGGTGGGTTATTCCCTCGCGCAGGTTTTGTTTGCACACGTCAACCGAGGATTGTAGGCAACCTTTTCATCGAAGGTACTTAGCATCGCCAGCAGGTTGGTATCCATTTTCATTGTCTTTGTCGACATTCACGAATCCCTTGTCTAAACAGAGATGCATCATGGCGATTAAATCATCCCAGACATACGCCATTCATATGATTAAACCGACATTCAGAACCCTGCATTTGGTCCAGGACAGATTCGGGCGCTCACCGACATCTTCTTCGCAAAAGCTGCCCGGATATGAGTCTCTTATTCCTTTCCACGCAGACCACTCACAATATCCAACACAGCTTCGTGATGTCTTGTCGTCTGAGATCGCCAAAGATCTTGCTAGAACTACCGCTGTTGCCCGTCGAGATGCAGTGGCTAAGTAGAATGGCATTTGACGTCATCGGTCACGCAGGTGAGCCATCAGCGCTAGGTCTGCAACTGAATGGACGCCACTGACCGTGGTTAGGTTTCAACTACAACTTTGATGCCCTCAACGCGAACGAGAAACCGAATGAACTTAACGAGGCTTTTGCAACCATGATTGCGGCGGGTATCCTCGCTGCTTTGCAAGCATGGTTCCCACCTTTACGTCTCCTCGTCAGCACCATCATCCCTTTCGTGTCTTGAATATGTGTTTATCTTCTGTGTGACAACCTAGTGATCGTGTACACAAAGTCCAGGTTGCGCAACGTACGGTGGCAAGCATCGGCAATGAATTTATATCGGGTGCTAAAGCGGTTTGTTCGGGCGAGTGCGATAGAAAAAGGTGAAATCGAAAAAAAAAAAAAAAAAAAAAAGCGTGCATGTTCGGGATATACTGTCACTGCTGGTCAAGGCGAACATGGCGGCTGACATCCCTGAGAGTCAGAGGTTATCTGACGAAGATGTATTGGTGCGTATTCGTCGAGGCCACGTTTCTTGATGTCGAACTAACAAGTGATTCAGGTTTTTTTCGCACTGACACTGCGAGGCTGCCGAAGAGGCACAGCGACCAACGTTCATGATACCCATCATCATATTGTCAGCCACCGAGTGAGGCTGACATGCTACGGGATACTGGGTTATATAGTCGGAAATCACCGTTAGGTCTGTACTCCATTCGTTTCATTGATCATGCCTATGCTTCCCGACGCTCGTTTCGACGATCCACTCCTTAATGACGCTTTCGACTTCTCCCGTTATCCAACCTTCAAGACAAGGAATGCAAAGCCGTTGACTGTACGTGTCATCGCTTCAACAACCACTCGCATTCTGATTGACTCGCCAAGAAGCCATACGAGCTAAGACACCGTGTTCGTGGACGAACCCTGTTCACGTATCACAACCGCGGATCACCCCTTAGAGCGGAGACGTGTTGGCGCTCCAGGAATGTCTCAGAGCCGCAACTCGTATCCTCAACCAACTACATGAGGGAATCTTGGTTCACGAACGTTGTACCCGCGCGTACTGTCGACGACATCGCTAACCTCTCCGAAGACGACGATATCTTCCCAGCCATTCACCGCAGTCAAAGCACCACTTTCACCTGTGATTCCCCTGTCACTCGTTCGTGGTGCGAAGTGGATAACGACCAGCTCCAGAACACACCTCTTACGATGTATGAAGATTCTTACGACATATTTGAGCACGTCGAATCGAACGAATACGTTGGCGAGGAGGACTCGTTATATAGCATGGACTCTGCCGATCAGGACGCGCACCCTCTCTTGCTTTCGATGCCGATGATCCCTCAGATCAAGCTCGAACGCAAGGCCACTGTTAGGAAGCCCGACCGTGGTCCATTGTCGGACGCTGCGCAAAATAAATCCTTTCTTTCTCCTCGTATCCGCGACCTCAGGACACCAGCGAGGATGTCTTCTCGCCGTTACGGTCGTATTCTCGCACGAGCCAGTCCATCGGCGGTAGTTTTCGACACACCTCTGGCCAAGAACCATGGTCATGATGCACTCGCCTTGCAGTCGTCTCGACTATTTGGGTCGACCAGCTGGAGCGATCACGTAGAGCATCGTACCACCGACCTGGCATACATGCATTCAGCGTCCGAACCTATGTTAAGCTCTGCATACCCATCGGATGACGAGGAAGAACCCCTTTTGAAGAAAGGGATAGACGAATCGTTTCATTCCGATGTGCTTCTATCTATGATCGAAGAAGTGGGCTCGTCCCCTGGACCGTACATTGATCGTTCAGAATCGGACATCGACGAGCCTCTCCAGGCGAAACAGGTTCCCCTTAAACACGCCAAACGCAGCCATCAACGGTCTTCTGTGAACCACTCGATATCCTTTAGCAGTATCATTCACGCTGTTGCTGATGGATGTGCTTCCCTCGACCTCCTCCTTCGTAAAGCCAAGTGCAAAGCCAAGCCCACAATCAAACCCAAACCCCACGCGCGTGTCCCGAATGCGCACAACCCGACCTCTAAATGGGCCCCCAGGCAGGGGCAGATCATCATCAAGGTATTTGCCCCCTCGACAGCCGACATCTGGATGTTCCGTGTGCCACAAGACATCAACCTCGCCGACTTCACATCGAGGGTGGCGACCAAGCTTGGATTTTCCGTCGCCTTTAGCGGGAGCCTTTGGGACGAACCCAAGTATTACTTTAGGACGGACGAACGGTTCAAGTCGTGGGTCAAGGGGCGGATCAGGTTCGGGCGGAATCTACCAATCGTTGCACACGTTCTCGCGCCTTTGCCTTTGGTGAAGCTGAGCGTGGATGGGGATGGCTGCGAAGTTTGGTGTTATGCATAGCGGAGGGGGATACCGATATCTTGTCTATGATAGTTACTCAATGGTATCGGGATACTTTCGAGACGGAGGTGAGTACGGCCACTGGTTTACAGAGCAGCTTGTAAATAAGGTGAGGGTCGGGGGAAACCAAACAACCTAGTAACACACCGCAAAAAGGATGAGGTGTTGTGTTGTCATTTGCATTTTCGATGGGCCAAGAGGCTGAGAAGGCTGAGAACATACCTGACTGGAATCATCCTGATGTCACGGTGCGAAACTTGAAGCTGGCCATCCGCAGTTCTACCACATCAACCATCTTACCTGCAAAGTCTCCTTCCATGCCACAGGCAAGATCCGACAGATCGAAAATCCGACTGGCCGCGGAGGACGAGTGGCCTGTCGGCGGCGGATGTGTGGGTGAACCGTGACACCAACCGTCTTTGCCACATCGTCTGATGCATGCTGCCACAGTGCAGCGCCACGGAACTGGCTCATCTCCAAATGGGAGTACAATCACAGATCTGCGTGCAGCGACACGAAATAATTGTGAGTGAGAGTTGTATATTCCTTCTTTCCTCTGTCGCATCTTGCTCCAGCAGGTTAGCGTCGCCTCATTTTTGGACGAGTCGATTGTCCCCCTGGTGCGACGGGGGTGCGAAGCGGTGGAATGTCTGTCCTCGAACTTGCGGAGCAGGCGGATAAAGTGTCTGCCTGGTGGGTGTTACGCGGAAACGCGACGTGTAGGTTGAATAGGTTCAAGGCACCACTTGGAAGAATTTCGCTGCGTGGTCTTCACAGCGGATGATCCAAAACTAAGCCCAGCCTAAATGTTGTACCAAATGTGAAGATAATTCTCGATACTTCGAGTTTTCATGTTTCGTACAACATTTAGACTAGTGTTAAATATCGAACCCTCCGTTGTGAGCTTGTCAGCGATGATCGGGAGTTGCTGGCGATTAACTGTTTATGAATAACTTGGGTCACAAGATGTGGAAAGAATATCTTGACCAGCTCTAAACGGATTAACCCCTTGTCAAGCCCCCACAACTGAAAGGGGGGAGACAATCCAGTTTGCCCTCAAAGGATTGAGTGGACCGCATGCGTACGGAGAAGTACCGCCCCGTTCGTATACGGTATCAAAGAGGTATGGCTGGATATTTACTCCCCTTGTGCCGTTTTGGGTGCCCTTGTCGGTATCCACGTTTCAGGTTATGAGAACTTTCATCCCGGCAGCTGATTGCGGGAGGTAGTACTTACTAGTCACTGGATTTCTGCACGAGTTTTGTTTTCCACGGTTTGCTGGCAGGCACGTAGACAAAATTAGGCCCTGGCCAAATGGTCCTACAAGTTGCGCTTTACGATTCAAAGGAAGGCCACGGCGTTACTTATTCTTGGCGCAACACACCCAGGCGACTCTGACAAAGACAAGTTCTTGCGACTGCACGGTTGAGCGTCTTTCTACCAATTCGTACAGGGAAGCGCCCCCGCAAGCACTAGACACGGAGGAAACATTCCAAGGAGTCGACACCAAATCATCCTGGACGTAGTATTCGCCCTCAGCATGTAGGGAATGAAATTTTTGAAACTCCATGCCAGTCCCCTCGACGTCCTCCGAGTCGTATCCCAGGATGCATCGGTTGAACCGAAAGTGGGACCCGCATGAGTACACCAACACGACCGATCCCCGCCACCAGCTCGTTCAAATGGTACTACAGAAGACATCTTGGACCGTCTTATCTGTGTTGGGGGGCGGCGTTCGTGGAGAAGACTCTTCATCACACGTAACGCACAATCGTCATACGCTCCCTGGAAGGGTTGTCCTCGGATCGCAAGGTGGCGGGCTCGATGACAGGCTTGACCTCGCTAGCCGCGGCGAATTCCTAGCTCCACTTCGAGATCGAAGATCTACAGCGCATTTCAGATCGGAATTTTTCGGCGTATAGGTGCATCTTCAACTGAAGTTGCCCCAATGTGGTGGGCGCTGTGATTCCAGCAGTTTGCTTACTCATTGGTAAACAATGTTCTCGGAGTTACAGCGGGGATTTTCTAAAAGGAATCATTTCAGTCGCCGCAGAATCTATCGAAGTCGGCAGACCTGCCGTGTAAGCGGACTTAGATTCGCTAACTTGAATGAGCTTTAAAAATCAGCTGGTCTATCGATGAGCAAAACACTGTCATTGCACAACTACCCTGCCATACCTTTTGTTATAAACTACTAGTGTTCCATGACGTTCCATCGTGTAGAGCGGTACAGGGCCAGGGCCTGCCGATAGTTTCTCAGATTTGAAGTCCGAACATTACTGTAATGCGAGTCTGCCCGCACGTTCAAGTTGCGTCGGGAACTCTGCGACAAGCACTTGACTAGCAGGGATCTTCTGTGCATGATGCAGTACTGGAAGCAAGCACCTTCTGACTGTGAGGAACAGTATGGGTAATGTAGCCGCATCACCGAAAACTGGGCTGTGTGCGAGCGACAGCATGTACAGTTTCTAGTGGACCAACTCAGGCTGGCACACGCCCACCAACTGACGCGAACGAAAGATTATAGTTGCTCAGCTTGTTTTATGTCAGGTGTCTCTCCCATGTTCAAAGATCAAAAACAAATAGGATCTGTTGTAGATGACTCCTCTGATGTTATCATCAAGGAGGCCAACCAAAAAGCTTGCATCATTCATAAGGTCAGGTCCGGAGTAAATCTTATCTACACCACGAAGTTTTATACAGCATTGGGTCGCACAATGTGTGATGTTTTGGACATTTTCACTGCTTCGTCAGGACGATCATTGTTTCTTTTTGTTGCACTATTCTACACTTGTATCGCTCCGCCACTTTTCTTGATGTCACAGCCATCTCATAAACCATACAAAGTGTATCCGTTCTGAACAAAGTCCTTACGGCTCAACATCATGTCTCGTATACATGAACTGGTTTTTCACCTTCTCGGTTCGATACAGCTTCGAATTCAGTAACGAGCTTCCAGCATCGTCGGTAGTCGTTTGAGTGGTAATTGTGTTCATCCGATACGGGTTCCAAAGGGGGTTGTCTGACGGCAGATGCTCTTCGAGGATCTGACACCGTGACCACTAGTTCTGTTGAAAACTTGTTTTCGAGGATCCAGAGGTTTCATTGAGACCATCGCTCAGGTTCATTCGTTTGTTGTGTGTCACGTCAGAGGGGTGGTACGACGAAAAAGGAAATTCATAGAGAAACGCAAAAACTCTCGCGAGTAAATTACATACTTTCGCACACCGCTGCCTGTGTAACTGGGGTAACATTGTAGCACTAAGTCTGTAAGGTTCTGCCAATACCTGCTTCTCCGACTCGGAGTCTGATCAAAAATCCCATTCACAAAAAGAAACCCATTGGCATGGCGATCACACGCAGCGCTGCAGTGGCGTGCTCCATCGGGTTCAAGTTCCATCCTGTACGTCTACATTCCGCGTACCAAATAGCGTTATATTGAACGTGGCATCTTCGCGTGGCCAGTTGCCGCCGCATCATGAGATTCACTCTTGGGCGTGACATGGTTTGCATTGCATTTAGCAGCCGGATTTTATGTCTTCGCCGAACCATGCTTCAGGATGCCGCTGCATCTGCAGGGCAGCTGAAATGAACGGCAGTTCAAGAACTCGAACTCTTCCGCACTGAGCGAGATCTCCTTGGAAGTTGGCCCACGAGCACGGAAGCGATTCCCAAAGGTGTCTTGCAGCACGCCCCTCTCGGGTAACTGCTGGTAGCTCTGCGGATGTGACATTTTGTCCGGCATCACGTTAGTGCTTCTGTAAGACTAGTAGGTTCTGGCTCAAACAAAATGAGCCTGCTGCCACTCCTGCATATTGTCGTTACTCACCCTCTCACCCACTATGCCATCCCGCCACCGTTTGCAACAGTATGCTATCGCGATTAGCATCCTTAGCTTGTTCTACAACACGGCAGAGGGTGCTGTGTCCGTCGTCTTTGGCGCTGAATCGTCCTCGCGCGCACTCGTCTTTTACGGCCTCCAGTCTGCCGTCGAGGTCATCTCAGACTTCCTCGTCACCTGGCGTTTCCTCGGGGTCTTCAAGTCAGGTGGCGAAACAGAGACCCTAAGCAAGACGTCCCCGAAAATCATCCGGTAAAATCCTCCTTGTTGCGATCCTTCTCCCTTCTCCCATTGACTCGATGAATATCCCTCACTCATTTGTACTCTGCCCATTTCTACAGAATCGAACGCATTGCAACGAACACCATCGGCGGCCTCCTCGTCGTTCTCACCATTGCTGCTATAGCCACTTCCGCCACCTCCCTCGCAACACACGACCACCCCTCCACTGCTCTCCCCTCCATCCTCATCGCCGCCACCTCCACAGGTTTCACGTTCCTCCTCTACCTCGCCAAACGCTACCTCGCCCGCGCCCTCGACTCGAGTGCACTCAACGGCGAAGCCCTCTGCGCGCTCTGCTGTATGCAACTCTCCGTCGTCTTACTCATTGGGTCGTTGATCTATCGGCTGTGGGAGGGCGGGTGGTGGGTCGATGCAGCGACAGCGATCGTGATTGGGTTGATGTTTGGTTGGGAGGGTGTCAAGATGATCAGGTGGGCTCGGAACAAAGATTTTGATGGGGGGTGTTGTGGGGGTTGTCATTCCAAAGACACGGCCACACCCGAGTGTACCACACCAAATTCAGCGGAAGCAGAGAAGCGGAAAGAACCCGAACAGAAACATAGTCTCTGTTCCTCTTCTACTCAGTGTTGCGGTAGTTCCAAGAAGGGGGAACCTGTCAACGGGGAACAAGTCTGAGCATGCTAGCTCAGTAGTTGCTAGTTTCCATCTTATGCATGCCAAGGCCCTCCGGGAGCGTCTTATCCTCTTGCACCTAATTTAAAAATTCATGTCGCCATACACCACTTTACCTTTTCTGTACACTATCTCGGAGCTGTATCTAACATACTATGCTGTCTAACCCCAGTAGAACTGAAAAAAGAACCCTCGAGCTTGGTGGCTCAGTGGTCAATCAACAGAATGCTCAAGGCTTCGATGGGAATGATTCAACAATGGAACTCGGAGTCTACCAAGTGCAGCATTGGGATGAGAATGGGTGGGAGAATACTGTTAAGGCTCGGGGTAATGAAGGATGACACGACGAAAGGTCGTGTGAGCTGCAGTTTACAAGACATCATGTTAACGTCGAATCAGAAGCTAAGCTCTCCATAAAGCTCATTGGGCCACCTTGCACAGACACCATAGTATGTTCGACATATTCATTTTCTGCCAGTGAGCTGAATTGAAGTTTGACTTTGACTTTGCTCACTTCACGACCATATTACAAGGCGGAGGAAGATGATTCATAATCGATAGAGACCCTACCTAGCAAAGACGCACTTCGATATCCCCGATCTCACCTCACTGAGCCGTGTTCGCGGCGACGCTCCGCCAATATCTAACATTAGCGGTATTAATCAGAAACGTGAACCACGAAACGAGAACCAATAAAACTTACGCGCAGCGAGTTAACAGCGCACTGTCCGTTGCGTACGTATACACATTTGGTGCACCAGACGACGTCACGTTGAACATCATCTCTGTGTGGCCTCCGTACCACACATTCCATTGCGCAGGCGTAATGTCACTCGAATTGTACTTGTCACTCGGGTTCAGAGACATAGCCATCGCCATGAAGCTGTTCGAGAACGCGGTGATGAAGTCGGAAGTCGCACTTACATAGGTGTGCGCGTCACGACGTCAGCTCTATCCTGATAGTATGAGTGCTTGGGTGACAACCTACGTTGTAAAGTAGTACCCTTCATCTTGACCATGATAACCTGGTGGAACAGCAAATTCTCCCTGAAATTCGTTCGTGAAGAGACACTCTGAAGTTGCAAAAGGGAAAACCCAGTTACCTTCCATGCTTTGCTACCGAAAGCCTCCAGGAGGTAGTACGTAGGACAGACAAGGATCGCTGTGAATTCCAGACAATCTAGCATACGATGAAAGCGATCTGGAAAATACTTACATTCCCCCATGACATAGTTAATCTGGTCGACGTTGGTACCGAGACCTTCGTACAGAGGCACTGCCGCTGCGACTTGCGATGCCTGAATGTTAGGAAATAATGCACTGATGTACTGCGAGACGTTCAAGGTAGTCGATTGGTTGACAAAAATGTTCCCTTCATGAGAACTCGTAACAGAGTACAATGCCTCCTAGAAACCGGGGAGGGTCTGAGCAACGGACCGATAACCGATATGAAATCCCTTACTCCGTTAAGCTTTCCTCCGGCGAGCGTGACGGTAGGGCGCTGGATGATGAACGTCCCATCGACCACCGGAACAAAGGTGTATGTTCCATAGAATCCATCGTGGTTGATGTTGCTGTTCAGGTATTCCAATGTGCTGATGTCGGCTGCACGAAGACAAGATAAGGTGTCCGAACTTGATGTGCAACTATATCATCTTGAGCTCAACTTTCGTGTTTAAACAAGGAAAGGAAGCTCACTTGGTCCCGATGACTACCTCATTGTAGAGCAACTATATCGAATGCCTTAGTTATTAACGATGATCAAGAGGATGGACGAGCATACCTCGGGTATGCGATCGTTGTAGTTATGTTGCGAAGGCAAAAAGGTTGAACTGGTGATCGCAGCTCTGAATAACGGAGGATGCGTGTTCCCATCATGGGCAATGACATGCTGTAACACAGATCCACCGCCTTCGCAGTGAACATTGTAAACACCCTATCCTCGTCATTTGATGGCAGCACCTACCTGCAGATACACCCCAAATCGACACTTTTGCTGGATCACCCCCGAACTTGGCTATCTGTTCTCTTAGGTTAACTAGAAATCAAGATGCGCAGAAAGTGCCAATACTGACATGCGATTGCACCCACTGCAGAGCGTAGTTCTGATCGACTGTAGTGCAATCTCACCACGTTGTCTTTTTGGCATCCCAAGAAACTCACGTAGACCTGCGTTCGGCGCACCCCCACACTTAACTGCCTCGCCAGCCAAGAAGCCAAATAGACCAAGGCGGTATTGGATAGTTACCACAATGAGGCCATTGTTAGACTCCACAATCAAGTCTGCACCATTGAAAGGGCTCTCAGCACCGGAGATGTACCTCCAGACACACTTTTCAGGATCTCATCGCAGATAATGGGCGTTAAACACCTTACCCCCCACCGTGAATCCAGACGAGGACAGGAAGTCCTCCCGACCTGACAGGGGTGACAATTTGACCTGGAGTGTACACGCTATGAAATGTCACAAACCTCGCGAACGAATTCTGTAACCGAACACGCACCTGAGGAACAGACAGTCTTCCGACGCGCTCACGGTACGCTTGGATATAGTACTCAACGAGTTTGTAGGTGAGTTTCCCATGAGTGCCTGATAGCACTCATTAGGCCGTGTCGTAGCGTTCTGTACGCCGGACAGTGTGTGTGGGGGTTGAGGTGCGGCCCATCGCAGGTTTCCTGGATGAGTGGGATCAGACCTCGATGGAAGGCTCGTACTACTATCACGCTGCGCATACCAACTGGAGCAGCAGCATATCGAATACCGAGAAAACTTGTGGTGTTAGTCACAATGTCTATAGCACCTTGGTACCGGGCATAGCCAAGGTCCAGGGCTGGTGCGGTCGTCGCAGAGACAAACACCTGAAGCAATAGTAATGACTGGAGGAGGACTAGAAGGCGCCCGAGACTCAACGACTCGGAGGCCATTATTCGAGTGTTAGACAAAAACGGACTAGGGAGATATGAAGTGTCTGACACTTCGCTACATTTATACTGCCTGGTGTCGAGCCATATGCTGTCAGTGGCACAGCTCGGGAATATAACGCATTGTGGAGGTGCGGCACCAGGTGCACCGTCATGCGTGTTGAGGCGGAGAAGTCAGAACATCATTGGCTGTTGTGATTCCGATGTGAAAGTAATGAGTCGGAACTTGAATGCCCGACATTCATGATGGAATAAAGGATCGTGCGGACTCGGAGCCATCCAGTCGCAGCTCAAGCGCTCACGGCCCAGATCTGAGCAACAAAAACAAATTGATAAATGGAGATGGAGACACCCCGGGCACACGGGCCGGGCGGTGGGCCCTGACTTGGACGATCGACGGCCCGCACAACTCCGAGGGGCCGATGACTGCTAGCTCAGACTCGCGCATTTACGTGGGTACACACCTAACCGCGGTGCACGGGTTCTCGCTGGTAGCCTCTGCCAGCCATCGTTTGCATATCATGTTAGCCTGGTGTAGGTCTACCAGACGAAGTCGAGTGGGGTAGGTCGCTCAAGTATGTGGTTGCACCTGCATCTACGCCCAACCAACGAGTCACACCTTACAAAGGCAACGCACTCTCGCAACTCGTGCGACTTCGAATGCCACCGTCGATCGGATGATGACGCGTTCGCCACTGCGAATGTCGAGAAAGTGCTAGGTGTCACGGTATACATGTCTTCAGTGGTGTGCCAGCAAGCAAACAGGAATGTGCGACCCTTCATCTCATGGGGGATCGAACAGGTAGTGCCGACAGTTGTTGTACTGTACTTCACCCGCAACCGGCTATCTGGACACTCTACATGGTTGTCACGGTTCTCGGGTGTCATGAGATGCTCCTATTGGAGTCATGAGTAGAAGGAAAGAAAAATACCCCAAAGTAACTGTCCTTCAAGGTAGCTGGTCAATATGAGTCATTGGCCCTTAGAGAATGCAAGACCCACGGGCCTCTGTGACACCGCGGGTAACGATTGGGGTGTGCAACCTCGGAGCCTGTAAAGGCGGCAGCGAAAAACATGTTGGCCTATTATCTCCTACTGCTCGCCCTCATTGCGCGACAGCTTGTGGAGAGTCGAGACATGAATTTACCCGAAATAAGGGTGTTCCCGTAGCATTCGGATACCACAGTTGCGTTCGCGAGAGGTATTAGGTGTAAGGTTGTAGTAACACGTGTTGCTGAGGCGAGCACGCGTCTGAAACTCTGAATTCAGTGTACCCCCACCAGCACCCTGTCGGTGGCGGATTTTGACGGGTATATCGAGGTGCGGTGCTGGCGGATTTGAGCTGGCGAAACCGCGGTGTTACTCATGACGAGCTGGCCGTATCCGAAGAGGGTTTTGATAAGGGGACGGTGGTGAAGCTTGAAGGACGGATTTGCGAATGTACACACAGTGATCCTAGTTTTGTCTGTGCTGCAGCCTGCTAGCAGATGATAGAATAGAATTGCTTGTCGGTGAACTTTACGGGTGGTACGAACAAATGCGGCGGGCTCGAACTTGTGCGAGCGCACTACGGCCAATGTTCTAATCGGTTTACAGGGAAGAGGGATAGGGATAGTATTATCACGGGAACCAACGAATCGTGCCAAGTCCCAGGTGACAAATGCTCATTGGTACAGAAAATAGATGAAAGACAACGAGTCATATGTAGTTAGAATGTATTTCCTCTCACGCAACATATCCCAGGACGTTTGCAATCCAACTCTAAATTCCCAAAGCATTATAATGTAGTTACAATTTCTGTACAACCCGACAGGACATGCGAAATGTTCGGGAGTATTCTCTAGGGAATAGAAGCCTTCAAGTTGGATACCTCTAATTTCCTCTCTGTAGGGCCAGGCACTCAACATCGTGAGGGAAAACTATGAAGGTCGTATATTGCATGTCAGATAAGCATCATATCTAGATCGCTTCGCATAGCACGCAAGGGGTAAACACGTTAGTGACAGTGTCACTGATCGTGTGGTCACATCTAATAGCGTCACAGTGCTCCAGCGTAACGTCCCGCCGCCCACGAGCAACCACGTCGCATGGCACCACATGTGCACGACGGTGACGTGACGTCTGCACACTGCGCACTGTGACGCACGCTGCCACCAACCCGACGACCAGCCGCACACCCACCGCTGTGCACGCATGCGCGACGTCTGCACCTCATGCATCTCAGACACACCCAGAGTGCCATCCCGTCGTCATCCGCGGTCGCCCCGTCGCATTCGAAACGCACCCGCCCAAGCCCCAAGAGTCCCAAACATGCCCCGAGCGCACCATCTGCCGCTGGCCGTCCGCCGTCGCCCATACCACGATATCGGCCAAGCACACGGTCAGTCACCCCGCATACTCGAGCCACACCCCCACGTATTGACTCTGCATCTCAGGACTCTCCTCCTCCATATTGTCATCAACGAACTGCTCAGATTGTTCAAGAATATCTACGAACAGCTCGCGAGCGACGAGACCTCCTCTGGCTCAATACCTGCCTCACTGGCCACATTACGCCGCTAGCCCCAACGGTGCCAATGGTACTTTGACTACATGTTCGCAATGCACTTATGTCTCTTTCAGGTGCAGCAACACCCTCTAGTGACCTGACTGAGAGGGCTGGCCGGTCCAAATCTTTGTTTATTCAATCTGTCCTCACCGGGTGCAATGCGTGCGTGGTGCCGTTCACGTTTCCGCATCGCTCCTTCGGTGAACAGACTGTTACGATCTTGTGAGTCGACGCTGGTACTACGAATTTGCCGTGCGCTTTCACTGTAGTAATCACATGCAGCCACTCCAAGGGCCTCCGGCCCCATCAGTCAATCATATTCAGGGTGAGTTCGAGAACTGCCCGATAGCATCGGCTCATCTTGCTTACTTATAGGCCCGCTCGAGGGTCTGGATCCCACATTTACTTCGTTCTTTTCTTCTATGTGCCCCCTATGGTGCGATGCCTTAACGGCCACTGCGACGACCATCCCACAAGGGCGACACCCAACATCCACCTTACCGCGATGGCCATGGTGCCCCGGCCTCCCATCCCACGGACGCGACCCCCCGACAGCCACCACGGATTCCCTAATGGGCACCGCGACGGCCTCACACGATGCTGCACATTGCCCACCT